>JAOYMR010000006.1:16965814-16983559 GCA_025802075.1 Tenebrosternarchus preto | reverse complement strand
CTAATCCTTCAGCACAGTGGAAATCTGGTCCATTCGTGTAAGGTTATAGTTCCTGGGAACCAACACCTCCTCAGGCACGGGAACGGTACTTTGCAGATGGAAAACTCATATTAGTATATTAGTCTGGCATCAAAGAGAAATCGGATCAGAGTTGATCAGTTTCCCTGGAGCCTTATGGAAGGTAAATATATGCCTCACTGCATGTTAATCTCCAAACCCAGGACTCACATGTTCACAAGCTGCTCCTCTCTGTCTTACATCTCCAGCCCCGAGTGGAGGAACAGCGCAGTGTGGAGCCGAAGCACCCTCACCCTGCCACCACGCACCAGCCAGGTGTTTGTGCTGAGCCTGCTTACAACCCTACTCAACCCTACTCAACCCTACTCAACCCTACTCCAGCCCCACAGAGCTGCTGGCTTTCTAAACGCAACCCCTTCTTTTACCTGAAAGTGAAGAGAGGCAGAAAGAAAGACACAAGATGGAGAATTTTTTGAATACAGACACTGTTAGATGTAGTCTTGTTACTCGTCTCTGTCTCTGCACCTCCCCAGGAATGTCTGCTTAGACTCCTCAATGAGATGAGGGCCATTAACCAATCAGGACCCTGCTGGTGTGATTATGGGTGGAGCTAAAGCCTTAAGAAAAAAACACGATGGCTAGACAGGGAGACCTTACAGCAGCAGGCTGAAACAACTGTGCTTTCTCTTCTTGAGCTGCTACCTATGTGGGTTCGATTTTGTGAGTGAGTTATGTTTGGTTCAGTAGTCAGACTGGTTCTGGTGCCATATGAGCATCGTAGAGAGGTAAGAGAGCTACACCTGTACATTTTGCTCCACACAGGAACTCTGCTCTGTGTAGCTCCTTAGGTTAGAGCTCATATTTTCTCTTTCTTTTGCCTTATACATCATTTCTCCAGTACAGACGTCGTAGCTACAATAATACAGCCTGCATAACTCAAATGTACGTGAATAGCGGAAATATTTTATTGGGGGTGATTTTATTGTTACTGTTAGAACAGACTAAAGGTTCATCCTTGTTTGTTCCATTATTTTTGTCCCTTCACAAACAGGGTTTCTCACAGATCAACAGGTGACTTTTCTGTCTTTAATCTGGTATCTGTTTAACATCTCTGTTCCATATGTACCTTGCTAATATCAGAGACAACAGTCACACAAGATATGTCACAACAGTCAAACAGCCGATACAACATGCACACATATGCATGCGCACACATGCACAAACACTCCAACACTGCGATATGCACATTGCCATGACAACAGTGCTTCCAAGGTAACAGGCAGGAAGAGAGTGAGTGTGTGAGTAGAGTGATAAATACCCAAAGCGTGTGTACTTCAGACATCAAACACGCACTCTCACCGAGACACATGTTGCCTCGCTGATGAAAACAAACGTAGTAGCACCTCTGTAAAAGCGGTGGCTATTCAACAGATGGCAGACATCAATTGAGTTCAGCATCTACAAACACAAGCTTCAGGAGCCCTACTTGTTGCATGAGCAAATGCAAAGTCCCGTAACAGTGAAACAACACACGTGCACGTCAGCTTTTCTGTGCGCTGTATGTCTGTACGTGTTTGAGATGTTCATGATATCTGTTGACAGTGCATATCTGTGTGTGCATCCTACCTCTCGATGGTCTCCTCTGTTTGGTCTGCATGGTCAACGTGCCAACCACTGCACCCATGTTGTCACCGTGGAAACAAGCGCGTCTGAATGAATGGAACGCCGTCACATGTATTTCACTCACTCTCTCTCGCTCGCTCTCACTCTATCCTCCGTTTCTCCCTCATGCTTTCCCTGTGTCTGATGACTCTTTTCGTCGTTAGGCTCTCCTCTTCTTCCTCAGTGTAAGATGCTCTAGACCCCTCCACCCCCTCCTCTCCCTCCCCTCTCTCCTTCATGAGTGTTGGCGTCATGCAGAGTGAATCAGTATCAGAGAGCCACTTTACACACACACACACACACACACACTACTTATATAGACATGCCAATGTTCTAATTCTATAGAACTTGACAGAAGAACAGGAGGAGAAAGAAAGAAATGAAAGAAATATATGGTATTAAGGTTTTCTATCTAGGGTACAGTAACATGCCAACTGGCACAATGGAAAACGATTTTTATCTTTTATGGAAATCTGTATCTTGCACTATTTGAGAAATGTTAATTTCTTATTTAATCAAAGCAAAATCAGATATTAACTTCATAAAACATGAAATACGACAAGTTTAACAAAGACTGTTCTCCCAATTTATTACATTGAAAAATGATAAATGGCTTTCCACAACGACACTTACTTCAGACGGATTCTTGGGTGAGCCAGTTTCATTAAACTCCGTTAATCATTTCACACATGGCAAATTAAATACACCTTTCAAGTAGACGCCCCTTCCGCTGCTGATGGCCAGAAGATACAATAAACAGTTTATTATCAATGAATCATAAATCAAACAGACTTTTACAGTAAACAACCATGTAATATTCAGTAACATCCAGTGTCAACATCCTCACCATAGCACATCTAAAGCAAAATCTGCCACAACGAGCTGTCATAACAACCACTGTGTGATCTGTTCCACCAGAAACGAACGAGAAACGAACAAGAATGAGAAACAAACGAGAAACGAATGAGCCCTTCGTCTCCCTGACTTCTGGATCATGATCTATCGCTTCCTTCACTCAGTCTCGGCCCTCAATCGTTTTCTTCCCTCACGAGCCTCTGGCACTCTGACTGCAGATGGTGAGACAGAGTGGGTCTCTTACACTGAGCCGCAGCTCCTGGGGCACTCGGCCTTCTGGGATGCCTTTAGAGCATCTTTAATCTCTTCATTGACTTTATGGCAATAGCTCCTCATTAATGATTCAGTGCAGTCCTATTAGAATTCTCCATAAAACATGAAAAATTTAACAAAATGCGCATATGATCATGCACTTATGGATCATGGAATGAAATGGTTCCACTACAGGGTAAAACATTTGGAAAAGTAGTGAGTATCCCCGGAGTCATGCTAATATCGGAATGTTAGATGTGGACGAAGGAGGGCCCTTATTACCCCTTATTCTGCTTTTTGAATCCAAACAGTTAACTGACGCTTTCTACAAATAATACAGCGACCAGAACTTAAATGTAAAAAAAAAAAAAAACAGAATAAGAAAAAAAGAATGAGATGGGACGTTCCTAGAGTGGGATGAGAAACCTATAGTCTTATTTACACGGTGGTGGGGTGCCAGGATGAATGACGGTTAGACAAAAGGAGAGAGGCAGAAATGAAGAGGGAAATGAATCAGACTTCATTTTCTCTTCAGAAACAGTGAAGGGATGGAACAAATGGAAACTGTTTCACTTCGAGTGTGTGTGTGTGTGTGTGTGTGTGTGTGTGTGTGGGTGGGTGTGTGTGTGTGGGTGTGTGTGTGTGTGTGTGTGGGTGTGGGTGTGTGTGTGTGTGTGTGATTGTGACAACACAGGATATATTGTGCTCTTGTAGATCCCTCTGGCCTTCTGGACCTCCCTCATCTTTATCATCTCTTTTTATCTGTTCCTCTCTCACACTGCCAGTGATGAATGAGGTTTGCTAATCTGTTATTATTAGATTCTCATACACTGAGAATTTTGGATCCTTAAACAGCACCATTCTATTCTATTCTATTCTATTCTATTCTATTCTATTCTATTCTATTCATTCAGTCATATATACACGAGTTAAAATTACCCTACGATTATATTAAAACCTATCATTTTTGACTCACCCTTATGTATATACCGCAGATAGATAGATAGATAGATAGATAGATAGATAGATAGATAGATAGATAGATAGATAGATAGATAGATAGATATGCAGGTAGGCAGGCAGGCAGGCTTTCCCACCTTAAGGAATCCCTGAAGCTACAGGAATCATGGCACCAGAGGAATCAAGTCTCAGGTGTTAGCAAGTACCGCACAGACAGGAAAGAGGGACCCTGCTTCCTTAGAGGAGGCCAATTACGTTTAAGGCATCACTAATCAGGGGATTCAACAGCGGCTCTGGCTGCTACAGCAGAGAGAGTTCATTCTCCCGGAGACATGGAACTGCCCTCTACTTTACACCAGCCCCGGATGCCACCCACTAGGTGGTGAAGCTCCCGGCAGTGACTTGCCCATGCCCAGCTGTTTACACCTTCCCACATGCCCTCTAATCGCCCGCGGCGACACGTGTGCCCGTACTGCCCAATCAGCCTGCAGCAAACCCAGCCTGAGGGAGGGTGACAGTGTTAACGGCTGTGACCGCAAGGATACTGAGTCTGTAGTCCAGACTCAGCTGTGTCGTGAAGGGAACCACAACCACAACGCTGGCACCCAGTAAAAGGTCACCGCTTCGGAACAGCTGGGTGGAGGAGCACAGCTCACCATACACTGCAGCGTGCAGGACATTAGTACTGGCAGGCAGCGGCACCGACCTCGAACCACGGAACATCTCCCGTTGGACCCGGACGTGATCCTGGACCGAGTCCCAGTGGACAAGCCAAAGGTCCCCAAGGACACCAAGTGTCCACTCCTGCACTGATGCCAGCCAGCCAGCGCTGCTCGATGCAGGTCAGCTGGTCGATGTGGCTCCCAGACGTGCTGGAATGTCAAATTGCAGCTGTCACCACCCTCTGGGGAGAGCACAGGCGGGAGCAGGGTCTGCCCCCATGGCTCCTCCACCATACAGTGGTCCAGGAACGGGAACACTGTGATTAATCACTGCTGTAGTTGTTGATGTCTGCAATCCAATACTTCCCTATGCTATGTTATTATTAATATATTGCCTATTTACCATAGTTTCCAGAAAAATACATGTGCAAATACACAAACACACACACACGTCTGCACGCACACACACACACACACACGCAGACACACACACAGCCAGCGAGTTTGACGTCAGCCGCCTATGTGGAGTGAATTAATTCACCAGTGTCAAATCAACACAGGAACTAAACTGATATTTTCAAAGCTGCAGTAGAAAAAGTAATCAGAACCCTTTAGCTACATCATTACTCTTCAGCTACAACAGTACCCTTCACCTACATCACTACTCTTCAGCTAAAACAGTACCCTTCAGCTACATCTCTACTCTTCAGCTACAACAGTACCCTTCAGCTACATCTCTACTCTTCAGCTACAACAGTACCCTTCATCTACATCACTACTCTTCAGCTACAACAGTACACTTCAGCTACATCACTACTCTTCAGCTACAACAGTACCCTTCAGCTACATCAGTATGCTTCAGCTGAGGTGCAGGGAGTATAAAGCTAAAGGCTGAAACATTAGCATTACTTTTAGATGGTCCATTACGCCTTTGGGAAACTTACTTTATTACTCTGACATGAATGAAATAGGAAACACAGCTACAGAGATGGATAGAGGCCAAGCAGGATTAAAGTCTCTTGTTGGCTGCATATCTGAGGAAGATGAAAGTGAAGTATTAATTACTGAAACAATTGGTTCAGAAAGAAAATTGACAAGACAATAAATCTTTGTGTGTGTGTGTGTGTGTGTGCATGTATTTATGCAAAATTCAGATGTACACACATAACCATCACACACCACACATACATGTACACATTGTCTATGCCTAATTCAAATGAAGAAACTCCACCTTGTTAATCCTAAAACCAGATCTAATTCCACAGTAGGGAGCAGGCATGTGGGGACTTGGTAAACTGACTGCACATGGTAATATTTTGAAGAGGTCACTAAGCAAGTGGATATTTTGATGACAGAACCCTACTGCAAATTCACCCTGTTGATTATTTGCCTCCTTAGTCCAGTACTAAAGTCCAGTCCTCTCTACTGGCGTTCTTCTAATGCAAATGAATGAACAATTCTGTCCCACAATTCCAACACACTGAACAACAGAATTTTTAGCCCCATATGCTAAAACCTTTACCCTGGAGAACTGACCATTAACCACATTAGTTTGCTCTTCACACTGTCGTGCGCTAATAGGCTGCAGTATAAAAGCGCTAAGAGCCAGCAAGAGGTGATTACAGGGATAGTTCACAGAGGTTAACAGCTATTGACCTAATGCCCTACACCGGTGGGCAGGCAGACCTATGTGCATTGTGGCTTTCATCAAAGCAGACACACCTAATTGAACTTGCTGGAGTTGCTACAGGTGATTCACTGTGTCAGGACTGCTCCTGCTCAGAACAAACACCACAGCCCAACTTTTCCTGAATAAAACTCCTGCAAAATAAAAAGACAGAACAATAATAACTCTGTATAACTAAATCCATTCTGCACTATATTACAGATTCCTCCTGCTGATTAGTCTGCTAAGAAAGAAATTATAGTGTAATGTTACCATGCACTTCAAAGAGAGCAAGACATGGAAAACCTATTACAGAGAGTCAAAGGAGCTATTTTAAGTTTCAATAACACAATCTGAATTAAATATTAATAGAAATTAATAATATGACATGAATAATAAAAAATTTAATAAATACTACGACCTCTTCAGTCATGTTTATTAAGCCTTGGAAATAATATATCTGATATACTGGAGTCTCACATCTGGGACACTCCACTAGATCCTTGGCCATGTAGTTCTCTGCTCTGCACGGCACCTGCCTTTCCCTGTTCCAGCCCTTTAGCTCATTCATTTATTGGTTCCCTACTGAGGTCTTGATGTAGAATTGCACAACATTGCATCCTAGGTCTTTGTTCTCTGTACACCTAGCCGTCCCCAGGGCGGGTTAAGTCTGGGATTACAGATCATAAACAGCTGTTGGACCAATCAGTTGTTAGATTCTCTAGTGTATCAAATGTAACTACAGTTTTCTGTGGAACCTTTCTTATCATTCTTTGAAAACCACATGCTAGATGGGCATTTTGCAAAGATCTTTCAGCATATATTTTGACAGCTGAGGTTCCAGCCAAGGTTCCAGACGAGGTTCCAGACGAGGTTCCAGATGAGGTTCCAGATGAGGTTCCAGCCCACTCCCCCTGCAAGTCATCAACTCCTAATTTGTTTAACAGTTGAATGATCTTTCTATTTAGTTTTTCCCTTCTGGGGTGACAGCTAAAGAATAATTATGAAATCATCAGTTAGTACCATTCAATTATAAAATGTATTAACACTGGGACCATGAAACTTCAACACAAAATAAAAAGCCCCATCAGGCCCTAAGATGAGAGCATGGTTTGGCAGAGTATGTCCCTACTGACACACTTTCAAAGCAGAGTGAGATCCTAACCCACCACAAGCACAGTCGAGCCATGGGAAAGGGCAGACATGAAAAGACCTGCTTACCCAAAGAAAAAAGACCATGAGATCTCTGTGGGACATATGAGGATGCGACATAAATGCACTTTCTTTTTTACACAGACAAATATAGAAGCTTACAAAAAACTTTACATTAAAATGACCAAATCTAAACCCATATGAAAAACAAGAGCCAAAGCCAACACTACTAAAATATGTCTCAACACAACGCACAGAAATATTTTCTAAAATGGCATGAGATACAGCAGGTGAAAACGTTTCTATTCCTACCTCTCTTACCATGAACCCCCCCCCCCTCCCCCCGAATAAAAGTTTAATGTTAAAATCCTAATAGGTTGGTTTAATTTGTATTGTTGCTGGTATTTTCATTGGTGATATTTTTCTTAATGATGCTCTATCATCATCTTCATCGTCATCACTGCTATTAAAAGCTATTAATATTGATACTAAATCTGTTTAACTATGTAGGTTTTCCAAATGATTCTTTGGAAATATTTTATTCAGTCATGCCAATGAAACCATGTTGAAATAAGTTGAAGTAAATTAAGAGAGAAAACAAGAATCAATATGTTCTGTAGTCATTTTTTATTTTGTATTAAAAGAATGTATGTTTTCATGTTTCTGAGCACTTGTGTGATTGACTGGAGTGTGTGTATAGACTGATGTAATGTCCGAACTCTCCTCTCCTATCCTCAGTCCCTCTATTAAACAAATTAATGAAAAACATATATTATCACCATACACTCAGCCAAGGACAGATCATCTCTCTCTCTCTCTCTCTCTCTCTCTCTCTCTCTCTCTCTCTCTCTCTCTCTTTTTCTCTCTGTCTCTCTGAAAGCTTTAAAATCAGTTTTCCATCAAGAATTTTTTTGTCATTTAGTTTGTCTAGATTTTTCTATTCCTCACTTCTCTAAACTCTCACTCCTCTCTCTCTCTCTCTGTCTCTCTCTCTCTCTCTTTCTCTCTCTCTGTCTCTCTGAAAGCTTTAAAATCACAGTTTTCCATCAAGAATGTTTTTGTCAATTAGTTTGTCTAGATTTTTCTTTTCCTCACTTCTCTAAACTCTCACTCCTCTCTCTCTCTCTCTCTGTCTCATTCAATCTCTCTGTAACGATATGATTCCCTCCTCTCTCTCTTTGTTCTAAAGCTGGTCACCCTGATGGACAGGCCCCACACAGACTAGAGGTTTGTGTCCTTAAATGAATCAAACATGCCTTATGTATGACATGGTGGCTGGCTGCTAGCTTTCCAAATCTCATTTGCAGTTTTTACAATGGTCAAAAGATGGCGCTAGAGTGAGAGGGAGGGAGGGAGGGAGGGAAGGATCGAGAGAGAAAGAGAGAGAGAGAGAGAGACATTTGAATTGTTTAACCTGTTTGCTCAACAGCCCATAAAATAACCCTTTTATAACTCTTCCTTAACTCTTTTTTTATTCCCTGCCCCCCCCATTTTTCCCTCACCTGACCTTTATAAATCATCGTTGTTCATTCTTTCTATCAACGCTTATCTAACCAGCTGACAGGGCCACTTAGCCCAGGACACCGAGGATGGCAGTTGTGTCTGGTTTTCTCAGTTCCTCAGACGGACACAAATAATCTACTCTCCCATGCACAAACATCCACACAAACACTATGTTATGATTAACCCACTAGATGCATTATGAAACCAATTAAGTTCTTCAGTAACCATGTTTCTGAATAACCACAACATAGACAAAGATAAGCGTGACTATATTGTGAGTGTGCTATTTCTAAAAAGACTGAACAGTTTCCCCTGAATCTGTTTTATCATACTGAAAGCTGAAAATGAGTCATTAGCTGCCTTCATGCTAAAGGTACCAGGTAACGCCATTATTGTAATGTACATACAATTATAAATTACGGGAAACAATCATGATATAAGAGCACGACTGGAAAAGGCAGCCTGTCCCTTAACACAGATTTTATTCTTCTTTGACTGTTACGCTTCCATGCATCATTTCAGAAGTTTTCTTCTAAGGCAGTGGGAGAACAAATGCCGTGTGGTTGAATTAGCAGTTAAATGTCCGTTTCAACAAACTGGATTCAAATTATGTCAGATTTTGGGGGTGGAAAAAGTAATATCACACTGTTATAATCCTGTTATAATGTATAATGCATAACACTGTTATAAGAAATTATAAGTTCAGATGGATTTTTACTATTTAAATGGGTAAACCAGATGCAAACATGCACCAAGAGGAAGTTATTGGGTGCTGTGTAAAGAGGAGGAAGAATAATAGATTTTAAACACACACACACACACACACACACACACACACACACAAACACAAACACACTCAGTGCAGGTGATTTAGTGTTAAGGCACAGAGCAGTGAAATACCATAACCTTTTATAGTCGCAGCACATAGTATATTTACACAAACTCCTCCAACAGCTATGAGGCAAGATATACTGTGAATGAATATGACTTACTCACATATGCATGCACAGATTCACCCTGCTATTTTACACTCAATTACCATCCCAAAAGCATACAGACAAAAACTTTTGATATGTATATATATACACTCGGCATCTCACTCTTTGCAAACACCTCCCTTGTATCTACAATCACCACCCACCTTAATATGTACACCATGCACAGTTTGCCAGAATTCTCCTACCCTACGAATGGCCGGTAATTTTCTGGCCACAGGACCTTTGCTGACATTACTGAGCTGATGGACTATTCTCAACACCACGGTGACACTGTCCTGGTAAATGAAGTGGCATGACAATGTTCGTGCTGTGTTGACAGTGCTGTCGCCTAAGATCCAACAGTGGCGGTGTAGTCAGAAAATAACCACCAGTGAAGTGTGCCTGACAACAGATGGGCTACAGTCTCCAACTGTACACCTAACTACAGTGTTCCTGTCCAATAATTCTGTGTATTTATTCAATCTAAAAAAAAGTGCATGCATTTGAAATAAGCCAAATCATACACAACGATATTTATGAATGCTTACATACTATCGTAGGAACTATCATATGAGGTGTAAACTGTATGCCCAAGTCATGTGAGAGAATCTTACGGACAGACACGCACAAGGGTTTCCTCTCGGCTGGGTTTGCTGGGGGATTAGGAAAGCTGTTCTTACCTTTGCGATAGTCCACCTGTTTGCTCTGCATCGAGAAAGTCCCCACGACGAGCCCCATGCCCGCTGTCCACGGTCTCCTACACGCCTGTCGGACAAACGGGTGTTGCCGCTGTGCGTGTGTGCGTGGCTATTTTCTGAATTCCCCCTGTCTTCCAGGAGCCACCTGAGATTCACCTCTTATCCTGCGACTGTGTGTGCTTTGTGTGAATGTGTGTGTCTCTGTTGTGGAGAATGTGTGTGTGTGCTGTCTGCTATAGCTCTACATCATTCCTTAACTGTCCTCTTTTCTCTCTCTCCCTCTCTCTCTCTCTCTTCCCCTCCACTCTTTTTTCTATCCCCTTCCCTCGCTCTACCATCCTCCTTTTCTCTCTCAGATTCTCTCCCTTACGTCCTCTCACCATCCTTGTATGCATATAAATCTCTATGTCATTCAAAATCTCTTTTTTTTATTAGACGAAATCGCACCCTCAAGTTGGAGAGAAATCAGGCGCAGAGACGAACACACAGAAAAACTGATGGACAGGCAGATGAAAAATGTTCTGAGGCTAGATGAATCGAAAGAAATCCTCCATCGTATAAATATGAATTGAGTGCTCTGTGAGCTTGTGAGACAGTCATTTCTGTCAAACAGCATAGAATCAGCTCGTCTTTATGCTCAAATTCAACACCTGGTTTGCGTGTGTGTGCGTGTAACTTGCTCATCATCCTTGAGCACAAATGACAGCACAGACGTCTACAGACAGTGAGGTGAGGAGCCCCCACTGCCTCTACAGCCAGAGAGGAAGAGTGTGGACTACATTTATCTCCCCTTTTTCTCTTCCCTCCTTCGCTCCGTCTTTCTGAGTATTCAGCACATAGTCTCTCACATGCAAAATGCACAAGAAACTGTACGTGAACAGAACTGTTCATTACTGATAGCTTTTAATTGGTCAAAACTGTCAATGTTGTTTTTTTTTTTATGGCAAATTCAATTACCTTTTAACTTTATTCTGGTTGTGCCCTTACAAATGTGAGAAAATGTTCATGGATTTTTGCATGACATCTAAAATGTGACATACTGTATCGATATATTGTAAATAAAGACAACCATAAATAATGAATTCACACTGACATTGAACAAATGACTGAAACAATTATGGTCATCGATGGAAAAAGTGAAGTATGTTGAGAGTATCACAGCCTAAAGGTTGGAGTGGAGCTCATAGGAAGTTTTCAGAGCTCATAAAACTGGAAACTGTTACAAATGGATTTGTAAAGACCCAGCCCTCCATCAGTCTACAGCCAGACTGATAGTGTACAAATGGAATAAACTGAGGACAGCTGCTACTCTCCCTAGGAGTGGGTGTGTCCTACACAAAGCAGCACAAGGACATGCTGCAAAACTTCTATAAATGTGACCAAAGCCCCTTGGGTGTCTGGTCCTGTTCTTTGGGCATTTCTTGCACTTGATAATGTCTTGGTTTATCTACAACAAAACACAAATACACACTAAAAAAAACTGTCTTGAGCTTGATAATGACATCCAGACTGTTCCATAGCACAAGTGGTACATTGCTCTGTAAACAGATGAACAGATTATGTAGTAACAAAACATCGACTTTTTGGTAAGTGTACACATGATATATTGTTCTGGGGGACAAAAAATGCATACCAACACCAAAACATAACCCTAGTTGTGAAGCTTGGTGAAGAGACTATAATGGTCTGGAGCCTTGCTGCCTCTGGGTTTGCATGGCTTACAGTCATTCAGAAACCAATGCTTCAATGTACATCTCCATTTAGAGCATTAGACCATTTAGAGTATTAGAGCAGTAGAGCTCTTGTCCTGAAGGATGTAACAAGACCTTTGTTTTGGGTGATTTAAGTACCATCAACACAACAGTAGTAGAAGAAACCATGTGAGGATGGTAGAGAGGAAAAAGAACAAACCCAAGCAATGCCTCAAAGGCAATGAAGAAGTACAGTACAATCAGGGCTGATGGAAGTTTGTCTGATCTGGTACCACGAAGCTGCTCAGAAACTGAGATGAAGGGAGTAATGTGGGGCGAGGGGAATACGGACACAAATGCTGAGAAGAGTGAGTTTTTACGGTCCAGGGTCAAGAAGCCAGAATAATCCGTAAAGAATGTAAAATACAAACAGGAAATCAAACAGACAGGCTTGGATAGGCTTCACAAAATAAATTTGCTTAAACGGAAGATATTCACGGTATATATACAATGACCAGTAACAAACTAAGGAAACACAGGGCTAAAAATACAAGAGCGAAAAACAAAACAAGGAACAGGTGAAACCAATGAGAGAGAAAGCCAAAACACAAACAGAATGGAAGACCATTGTCAGGGAAATCAATCGTGCAATCGGGCCAGTATCCCTGTTAACACGTGGCTCCAAAAAACCAAACCAGAGAATCCAACCAGGACAAAAAGAAAAAGAAAAACAGAACCTCATAAGAAAGACAGAGAAGGCACAGGCACAGAGACACCGACAAACCAGGAACAGAATCACAGACAGGAGAAGGAGGAAGCAACAGGACTAACCGAAACAGGACAGGAACCGGACATAGACCGAAGAGTGGTAACAGGAACCGGACATAGACCGAAGAGTGGTAACAGGAACCGGACATAGACCGAAGAGTGGTAACAGGAACCGGAGCCAACCAAAGAGCAGGACAAGAAGCAACGGCAGGAACAGGAGCAACAGAGGAACCAAGGACAGAACCAGGAACAGGATCAGAAGGGGACACAGAAGCAGGAACAAGACCACGAGGTGACACAGGAGCAGGAACAAGACCACGAGGTGACACAGGAGCATGAACAAGACCACGAGGGGGAATCAAGAGGAGGAATAGGAGCAACATAAGTAACCAAAACAGGAAAAAGGACCACAAACAGATGGACCAAGCAAGACACAGACAGATGGACCAGAATCAACAGAGGCAACACAAACAGGACAAGGACAAAAATGGAACCAAGAGGGACGACAAAGCAGGTACAATGGAAAACAACACAGAATGAGGAACAACTAGTAGCAAAACACAGGAGAAGGACAAAACAAGCATAACAAAAACCAAGTCAGCGACAACCGAACAGGACCAGGATAGACAAGGCACAGGGTACAGGAATAAAAGCAGACACAGGAACCAAAATGAGAACAACACCACACCATGAACAGTGGATGGCAAAAATGAACAGAAGCAGTAGCAGGACACAGAGACAAAACTCAGAGACACAGGACAACAGCAGGTCAATGGGGGAGCAACAGAAGAAAAAAAAACAGGCTTGAACAACAGAACGACGGAGCTGAGGAACTGCCACATGCACCAGATCACCCGAGTTTTGATTTCCTACCCCTGTCCCTGTTTAAGTACACCTCCACCAGTCCTATTTAGGTTCAGACTATCCACTTCCTCATTGCGAAGTATTGCCAACTCATGTTGCATACCAAGCATTCCCTATCTCATCTGAATCTCCCATCTACTAACCACTGCTTCTCTCATAGACCTCGCCTCCCACCTAACCCTTGGACTTCCTGCAGACTCTGCTTCTTATTTTAATATTACTATTTGGATTACTCTCTCACCTTGCCCATTGTTTTTGTGTTTATGTCACTGGAGGGGAGGCTGGAGGAACACCTGTAGAAACAGGTAAAGTGACCCTGGAAGAACAAACAAATATAACCCCTTCAGCGGCTCCCAAATCCAAGTTTCATTCCAACAGAGAAAGCACATACCGGAGTCTCGGTCTCTTGCTGTGTCCTGGTATGACTGGTCATTCTGTAAAGTGGAGCGAGGGCAACACGGATGCAAACGCTGAGAAGAGATTTATTTGGGACAAATTCATATTCAGAGTCCATGATACGGTCCAGGGTCGAGAAGCCAAAATAATCCATAAAGGCACAAACAGGAAATCAAACCAGACAGGCTTTATAAAATAAACTAAAAAAAAACACTGGACCATAAATGTAAGAGCTAATAACTAATCAAGAAACAAGTGTAAAACACGATAAATAAAACCAAAGTGTGAACAAGAACGAAATGGAAAAGTGAGCAGGAGTTGGCATTTAAAAGTCGTTATAGATGTGAGATCACAGACATTTTATGTGAGTGAGTTTCAGAGTTTAGGGCCTTTTAGAGACACTAAAATCCCTGCCGTCAGCTGGAGATAAAACAGGGTACCCTGAGGAAAGCAATATCAGATTGTAATAGCTGGGAGTAAGAATAGAGCAGGTCAGCAGAGTAGGCAAGGGCAAGTCCGTGCATAGCTTTGAAAGTTATGAGCAATATTTGTATTGAGTATGGAACGCAACTAGTAACCGGGGCAGAGGATGAACAGGTGTAATGGGGGAATAGCATTTTGAAATAGTTTGAAATGTTAAGCAGCCTGTCTGCTGAGTTTGAACATACAATAGTCTTTTGAGAGGTTTGGCTGGGAGTCCAGCAAAGAAGGCAATATAATAGTCAAGCCAGGAGCTGGTAAATATGTGAACTACTATTTCTGCATCATTATTGTGAACTGTTTGAGATGGTTTAAAGCTCCATAAATAACAAAAGATACATTAGAGTAGGCACTAACAGCAGCTTTTAGATGAATGATTATAAACATCAGTCTTGTCAGTGTTGATTCTTATAAGGTTAGATCTCAGTTCTAATCGTATAAGTCATCAGAAATATAGATTGCTATACAGAGAGAAGGCAAGAGGACAGAGGGGCTGGAAGTAATATAGATTTATGTATTGTTAGCATAGCAGTAAAATCTGATCTTATGCTCGAGGGAAAGTCTGTAAATTATAAATAAGAGAAAACCTTAGAGAATATTTGCATTTTTAAACGTTGAAAAACTGCTTTCTGTCAATGATATAGGATGTAAACCATGAAAATGCAGTACCGTGTCAGGGATTCCTGCCTGTGCCATTGAGGTTCCCATTGAAACTTGCTTTTGTTTCTGTTTCTCCTACCCTTATTGTCTCTATATTGTTTTCACCTGTTTGTTGTTTCTCCCTAATTATTCTCTGTGTATGTGTACATGTACCTCTTGTCTCCCAGTCTTCATGTTTGGGTATTACTGTCAATTTTCCTTTAGTTCCTGTGCTTTTGTTGCTAGTTTTGGTTTAGTTAACATTCTCTCTGACTGCATTCCTCTACAAGATTAGCACACCTAACTGCAATGCCAACCACTCATGCTATATCGTCCACAGGCTGGCACATGTCTCTGAGCCAAGCTCCGTTGTAGACAGCCAGTCCTCCACAAGCTCCTGCATAGATTGTACTGAATGTTTTGGAGGCCACCCAGAGGTTTCTTTGTCTGTTTCTTCTACTGTCTGTGTTCCGGTGTGTCCTGCCTCCAGTACAGAGAACAATGCCTCAATGTTCAGCACTTTAGAAAAAGCCCCCACTATCAGTCAGGATATGGAAGAAATGATTGGCATAGCTTAGCTGAGCTGAAAAACAGTAACTGTAAGAGGGGAGTAAGAGGTTTGTTTACAGTAGTGAAAAGCAATCTGGGCCTACAACTATCATTGTTGATATGAGAGAGAACATGAAAAGGCAACATTGATAGCAGATCTGTATGCTAACATATGGTTATTACAGGCCATAAAGTAAGGCAACGGTAAGGCCAGTTATTTTATAGAGCTAGTCAAGTTGAGAGCCAATTGCTTTCATGGCCCATAGCACTGAAGTAAATCAAGCAGAAGAATGAGAAGCAGGTACCATCAATAATTTTTTCAGTACTATCGTTGAGAGAAGCAATCTTTTTTGGACAGTGTAGTAGCACATCAAAGGTTTGACGTATCAGAAAGATGGGAAGATAGAAAATATAGAGGAAGGAATTACTTTAGGAATTACTAGAGGTGGAAAATTACTTTAGGATTTGATCGAGTGTATTAGATTCCAACTTCATCCTCAAAAAAAGTGATACAATTCTTTGGTGTTAGGGATGAAGGTGGAGGGGGAGAAGGAGGGTTTCAGGAGGTAAGTGAAGATGGTATGGAGCTTATGTGGGTTTAGTACAGATGTTTCCATTCTCCTTTATAAAAGAATGACTTTACGGCATAGTTACATCGGAATTGAACTTTCAGAGGAGAGCACAGTGTTAGAAGGGATCTGAAGCACCTCCAGACAGACAAGATGATATCTTGTTGGTCTTAGAGAAGAAAGGGAAGAGTCCGTTTATTGAGGAGGTCAGAAATTAGTTTAATGTGTAGGTAGCAGTATCAAGAGCTAGAGAAGATAATGGCTCATGATATAGTAGGGTGTATAAGATGTTGGAAGCCAGGGGTGAAGGGGATGAAGTGGATGTTGTAAGAAAATAGAGGTGAGTGTCAGGCTAAGGACAAGGAGGAAAAGTGTAAATAAAAGAAAAGTTATGATCTGAATACTTTCCTGTCAAGCCAAGCTGGGGTTGGCCTGTTACGATCAGGTTCAGTACATTTCCTGTTTTGTGAATAAGTGGATATTAGTTGAAGGAAGGTTGGTTGGTTTAGTAAATTACTATGAGGAGGTCCAGGTCTTTTCTGAATTTACCTAGAGAACCTTCTAGGGCAAAAGCAGACATGTGCCACTTCCCTGCCATTTTGCCCTGGAGGAGAAGAAGGGCTAGAAGGGCTAGAAGGGCAGCAGACTGGAGTTGAGTTGAGGGAGGATACTGGGTGATGTCACACCCCCCTGCCCCTCAAAAAAACAGAGATCAAAATATCCCCTTTTGTAAAACTGCTGTCCTCTCCTTTGCATCCTCTTTTGATACATCAGATAAGATGTCTATTATTCGTACTGTAATTCTATCCACTGGTAAAACATACACTTTTACCTTTTACCTCTGTTACTGTAGTATGTACTTTTGAAACAGATATTTTCCACCAACCAGTTCTCTAGTTATGGATATGTTTACAACATGTTTAGTTTACAAAGACATCATATTGGTTTATGAAAAGGAATCAGCAAAAATCTGTCATGTGTATGCTTTTTATTTTGAAAAATTGTTAGCGTTTTCCACTCTCTCACATCTCAGTCCCACACCCCACCCAATATATTACTTACACCATATTATTTACACATCTATTATTTGCTCATTAAACACACTTAAA
This sequence comes from Tenebrosternarchus preto, assembly GCA_025802075.1. Classification (NCBI taxonomy): domain Eukaryota; kingdom Metazoa; phylum Chordata; class Actinopteri; order Gymnotiformes; family Apteronotidae; genus Tenebrosternarchus; species Tenebrosternarchus preto. The sequence continues at coordinate 16,966,089 of JAOYMR010000006.1, read as the reverse complement.
ACCACAGATTTTTACATTATTACTCTATCACCACATGGATCTATATGTAGGTGTACAGTTACTCCACGCTCAAAAACATCTTTCAAGGCAGAAGTATATTAAATTGTTTAAATGATGTTTTGATGATCAGTGGACCTTAGTTATAAGTTTTGAACAGCAATATGTGTGAACAAACACAGACTGGACAGCCTTATTCCAGTCACTTTAAAAAAAACCTTTGCACAAACTCTTCTCTGCACCTTATGTACCATAAGTACTTATCTATATAATCATCA
>JAOYMR010000006.1:16948231-16960164 GCA_025802075.1 Tenebrosternarchus preto | reverse complement strand
ATATATTCTTTTTTTTTTTTTTTACTTTTCGTACCAAATTTATATTCTCTCTCTCTCTCTCTCTCTCTCTCACACACACACACACACACACACACACACAAGTGTATTCATATAATGCTTTACAAGATCTGTTGTCACCAAGCGGCTTTACAAATGTCTGGGTCTAAGCCAAAGGCAACAGTGGCAAGGAAAAACTCTTTAAGAGCATGAGGAAGAAACCTTGAGAGGAACTCAAACGGAGAGCCCATCCTCTTCTCTCTCAATCTCTCCCTCCCTCTCTCTCTCTCTTTCTCTCTGTCTCTCTTTCTCTCCCTCCCTCTCTCTGTCCCCCCACCCTCCTCCCTCCACCCTGCCTCTCTCTCTCTCTCTCTCCCTCTCTCTCTCTTTCTCTCTCCTATGGCTGATATATACTCAAGGCCCCCGAGGCTTTTCACACTTAAGAAGAGCAGAGCACAATCAATGGACTTTTATACCTACATCATGCTGACATCTTTTGGTAACTGCACAATCCTCTGTACAGATGTGCGCAGACACACACACTTACATTTGTCAGATCAAGATAAATTACGGCGTTCAGTTACAAATCAGGAAATTAGAAGCAATCTGGAAATTAGACGTATCGGTGCATATAAACATACATACATATGTACACACATGCAAACACTTGCACACACACATCTGTCTGTTTAATTTAATCTCTCTTAGATTGTGATTGTTTCCTTCACAGGACTTCCCTGAGTTAAAGTACACAATCCATCCATTTCCTGGTCTCAGTCTGACATTACTCATAATGTTTTTCGAACACTGCATTACAGTAACTTCAGCCACTGTTGGTTGAAAGCCCAGAAGCAACCCACAATTCCTTTAGCCTATAGCAGTCTTAGTAAGGTGTTCAGTAAGAGAAAAGCCACAGTTCTTCCTCTTCACCGGGTGTGTGATATGAGCACAGTGCTGAAAGCTCTGTTCCTAATGCAAGCTGCCATGTGCATCCTCTTAGCCATGCAGAAACCAAAGTTATGGAGGAATAAATTCGAGGGGCTCTACACATTGGTTTCATTTGTCCCTCCTCACACCCAGCATCTGCCGGATTTTTCTCCAGCCAAAAGAAAGGTGAGAGTCTGATCAGAATAAAAGAAGGATATGAATGAAAACGTTTTCCATCACTACTATGAATACTAAGTGGTTTGGTATTAGCTTATCTAGTTCACCATCTGTTTCATTCACTAACAACATGCTTGGGGATATGCTAGGTAAATATGTGCTAGTATATATCCACAGTACTCTGAGCTACTTTCCTGATCTATTGTCTCATGTCACCCACGTTAAAACACTACTAAAACATCTCCTTGACTACCATATTGAGGACAAGGAACTGCTAATAAGAAGTTCCCTGTAGCACTGTCTGGAAGGTGCAGCACAGCCATTCCTGATTTTAAGCTCTTCACACTTGTCCCAAATACACGAGACCACAAACAGAGCCGACTCTAGGCTCGTTTAGGCGAGGAACTAATTATCGCTGATTTCCTTTAACACAGAAGAATTCCAGCCAAACTCTTGATCGATCGCGTAATTCCTTGCATCTTCTTTCTCTGTGCAGGTTTGTTAGGCACTGTGTTCAACCAGGGTACTGCTTTTTTAAAAATTGCCTTGCGCTCAAGCAGCAAAAGTAACAAGCAGCAAATGCTTTTTGTATACGGGGCAGCACCCAGGAGCGCATGCGAATACAGAGGCGCTCGTTCTCATCTGATAGTGCAGCCTTACAGAACAGGAGGAGACCTACGTTTTATGAAATACACTGCAGTCCTTTACCCACCATCACAGAGCATGAACGTGAAGTACTATGTTGAGTTGAAGCAGTCACATTACAAGATGAACCAATCACAGCCCCACATACGGGGTCAGGAGCTAATAGCTTCCACACCTGCAGGGGACTGGACCAGAGCTCACTAGAACTGAAACTCAAAACACAGACCAGATTTCTTATAGATTTTCATATTTCTTACAGACCCGATGCAAAAAAAAAAAAAAAAAAAAACGCACACGCTAGCTAAGAGAGCTGACAGACTTGAAATTTTCCAACTGACATGCATTCGTGACCTCATGTGAGTTGTTTAGTTTCGATATGTAGTGAGCTATACTTTGATGATGTATTTTAGTCAAGTTGCCTAGGTTTTTGTTAGCCAGCACATTATGCTATCTAAGATAAGCGTCTAACTGCTAAATCCACAAACACCCATTGAGATACACCTAGTTGTATCAGATTCAGTTGTGTATTAAGGGCATGTTTAGTTCTGTAGCAGCTCACTGTTATTTCCTTCTTCTGTTTGTTTATACGTCATATAAGCACTTATTATTTGACTGTCATATCATAAGCACATGTCAGCAGTTCATACTCTCATATCAGCAAATGAAGATACACTGCTGTATATCCAACCTCGATAAATACAAGTGTAAGCAAGAATTATGACACTGCATTAGGAGAAGCACTGAACTGTGTAAAGGTGCCCCTGCTGGCATTCAGAAAACAAAGTTCACTTCGCACTGACTGCTGCATTTTTCTTGGGCTCTAAGAGGCCTTTCCAGATTAATGGTCTAAGTAAGACTGAGTAGACAGTCCTTAAAGTAAAGCTTAACTACCTTCCTCCACACACTGTGCAGTGGTGTGAAGAGACTTGTGAAATTCTGTCCTGCATGTATAGCCTGAAGCCCCTGCACTGCCACAACATCTTTGGTCACACCTGGCAGTGGATTTGCTCACTGATCTCCCTACCTCTGAAAGTATGACCACAATACTAGAAGTGGGAGACCATTTTTCAAAAGCATGCCCATGGTTTGCCCACAGCGTTGCTGTGCTCTGACATTCCAGATTCAGGAAGAAATCGTGTTAGACAGAGGATCCCAATTCATGTCCTGGGTGTGGAAAAAATTCATGAACAGATTACATATCATTGTCAGCCTCATGTCTGGCCTTCATCTACTGATACACTGAGGCAGTTCCTTCATAGTAACTGTCATGAACAGCCAAACGAGTGAGCCAGGTTTCTCACTGGTGTGGAACATGCTCAGAACTCCCTGTGCCATGCTTCCCCAAGGTTGACATACTTTGACTGTGTGCTGGTCTATTAGCGTCCCTTCTTCTCATGAAATGTTTCACATTCACTTGCCATAACACACTGGTTCAGTACAGTATATATGGGACCATACTCATGTCAGAATAAGACAAGACATTTGATGGCAGACAAGCACTGAAGCACCAACCATGACTTCAAGTTTAATGTCCACAATACAGAGATTCCCTGTTCATCAGCTGCTAGTCATTGTGAAGTCTCTTGTGCTTCTTATAAATCACTGAACAATCCTTAGTCTAATTATTCTGATGATTTGCACATGATGTTTCCCAGAATTAATAATTTCTGAATTAAAACAACAAAGACTTTCATCTTCTTCCTCAGACTTCACAGCAGTGTGAGTTTTTAGGTCTTGATATCGGCAGAGCTGACACTGCTATTGACCTGGTGGATGCTGGGTATCTGATGACTGGAGGAGTACATGTGCTTATGGCTTTAATTTTATTATCTCCATTCAACTGGCTTTTGAGGACATGCCTTACATTGTGGAGATACTTGAATGTCGGTTCTGCTGCTTTCTGACTCAAGATTCTTGTGTGATTGGAGGATCTCCAGGGAATATACAGTGATCCTCCAGATCTGTTTTACAGTCTTGCAGATGTTCAATTCCCTCTGTCCTGATCACTGTTCCTCTTTTTTTATCAATCAACCACATTTCTCCAGCTTGAATGACATTCCACTTTGTTTGCTGCAGATCCTGGCCCAGTTGATCAGTGAGTCAATGTCCCTTCCTGTCTGGGTGTACAGCTTGATGTTTCCATTTGCAGGAGGTTGCTGATGGTGGCTCCACATGCATCTCTACCCATGCCATGTTTTATTAATAATCTGTCTGAGAACATTCAGGTTGTATGTGAGCATATATAGTTCAACTGTAAGTCCATGTTCAAATGTCAGTGAATGTAAATGAATGTGTTTGTGTTCCTACTGTTGCTGGTATACAGTATACAGTCAGTTCATACATGCACATGCATGCATGCCTGCACACACACACACACACACACACACACACACACACACACACACACGCACACGCACATACACACACATACACACACACACGCACATACACACACACACACACACACACACATGCACATACACACACACACAGTTAAACACATTTTCTCTGTTTAGTATGAAAAGAATGAAGAAAGGAAAAAAAGAAAGAACATCCAGTAACATCCAATAACATAATTTTAATAAAATAATAATATATATATCCAGTATATATCATATATACTGTATATGCCACTTTGACAGCCACTCTAACTCCTGGATAAAGAGATAAAGCGAGAGAGGAAGACCTGGATCTTAAGGACTGTGATTTGAATGCCTTTGATATGTGCCTAATGGTGCACAACATCAAACAAAGCCATTCCTAAGGAAAACTAATGAGCTTTAAATAAACGCGTTGTACATGTACTTGCAAAAAGCAAAAATGTGTACAAAGAAGAAATAAGCACAAAAGGAAATTACTGGAACCTAAGGGCCAATTTCTTGGTACTTCAGAATCACACCTATGTAATATTTCTGTTTCTATATAGCCAGTACATTTCTCAGGATCTATGAGACTCCACACAGAAATATGGAAGCAATGGCGATGGCAATGGTGTTTCAGCAATTCACTTTCCTAGTTCAGGTTCATTCACCCCAGTAAAACATCTTTTAACATGCCGTCTGCTATCTGAATGACAGTGTGATGATGGTTTTCATACCTTTGATAAGTGTTCCCATCACCAGTCTGCGCACAGACACAGCGAACTTCACCAGTCCATGTTTGCAGGACCTGGCACAGGCAGACATCTTCACCTGTACTCAAGGTCACTCAGGGTCACTCTGTGTCACCAAGGGTCCAGAGGTCAAGGCTAGGAGCAGTTGCGATCCAGTCCAAGACAAAAAGTGTGCAAGAGGTCTAAACAATGTCTGGATGCAAAAATCACATGGAAAAGCCAGAAGATTAGAAGAGATTATAAGAAGAGACACAAAGCTTTTCACAAGATGGTTATAAAGGATTGCTAGCAGAAAGTCAGAAAAGTTTGAACCGTTAAAAGAGCTCACGACCAGGATAAAGAATTCTAACCCAGCATCTCCCCGGAGGAAACAGTGCTCCAGTGGCTTCCAGTGACCGTCCGCTTTGGTGAAAAGACAAAAAGGAATAAAGATATGCCTACCCGTTTCCTGATCCTACCTCTCCAGCACAACCTCTTACTCTCCCTGAGAGATGGGACACCCAGGACACAGAAGGAGGAGGAGAAATAGCATAAGAGCACAGATGAAAGTCGACCAATCGGCAAACCCAAGGTCTAACTTTTATTTTTGCCTTTGAACAAGTTGAAGAAAAATGAATGAACCAGGCCATTCCAGAAAAAAAAGATTAAAGTGCAGTCCTCTCTCTTTGAGTACTTCCATTCTGCTCCTTGTTGCTCTACATCCTACCTCTATTCCACTCCGTCTGTGCCGCAGAGCAGTGATCTACTTTCAGCACTGCTGTGTGGACAGCTCCCTCCAAGGCAAGACACCCCACCACTAACGCTGCTGCTTGCCTTTACCGCCTCTCTCCTTCTCACTCTCTCTTTCTCTCTCTTTCTCTCTCTCTCTCACACACACACACACACACACACACACACCATTCCATTCTCTCACACTCTCATGCAGTACTGCACTTTCTCATTTTATCTATAATTACTTCCCTCCTCTGTTGCCTGCTCTATCCTGCCCTCTTTACTGCTCCCTGTCTAACTAACATTTTTACAAGTCACAGTTTCATCTTCCTGTCTTCCCTCCATGTGCAATGATATTCTCAAAAAAGTGATACCAACACACATGCGGTGCATCAGGGTAATGTACAGCACGTTTTACGAATAACAAACACATCGTGGTTCTTACAGCAGAACAATGTGTTGTGTTTAGGTGTCTCTGGCATTGATTAAACAAGTTCTCTGCAGCACAACCCAGCACACAAAAATAATTAAGGAAAGGTTTGTTTTCACATAGATAACGGAAGGAGACGGGCTTTACAGAACAGGTCACTACATAAGGTGTTTAAAAAAAAGCATCATATAAAAACTTTAATACATGCATAACAGTCTGTGTATAACGCTGAATCAGCATTAGTGAGCATGTTTATGTTTATGTTAATGTTCATGTTCATGCTTGTCGTCAATTGGACAAAAGGACTGGTAAGTGCAGTGAAGTGTAACATTGCTTCATGTGCCTTGTGTGACTTTGCTAATCTTGTGCTTCAGCCGGTGTCATGGGATCCTCTGATCTAAGAGGTGAGAAATGGATCAGTAACCCAAACGGGTGGAGAGACACAGAAACTACAGTTATTTCCACAGTTATTATTCTACTGTGGTTGTCTTGCACGCTTCTCCTAAACGCTGTAGTCTAACCTGCTCTAGGGTGTGCGGCAATGCATAATAAACCAGTGAAAAGTGATATTGAAAATCAAAATATATGCAGGTCCCCTCCCTGTTAGCCAGGGCTCCCACACCTTCAGTGGTATGAAAAAAAAGGCTGAAGACTTCCAAAAAGAAAATTCTTTATCATGGTGAAAACTAAAGCAAACAGATGAGGAGGAGAGGAAAAAAGTCAGAGAACATAGCAGTGGGTGTAGTGGGAACAAACGACCATGTTTTCTCCCTTTAAGCAGAACTCCTGCTTTCACGTTGCTCAGGTGTATCTGATCGGAACAGTCATCAGCTGCAATTAGCAGCATCACCGTAGAAACCCCAGTGGCACATGCTGCCTGCTGGAAAAAAGAGAAAGTGAGACCAAGTAAGACAGTGTGAGACAGCAAGAAATGGAGAGAGACAGAATCAAGAGCTTCAGAAGTACAGTGATGAGGAAAAGTAGATGCATACAAAGAGAATATGATTGCATCCATAAGGTTTTATGAACAAGACTTACAGAGAGAGACCAGGCAGTGATAGAGGATGCAACAGTGAAAAAAACTGCATAAACACACTGATGTGTTATTTAAGAGTGAAAGAGCAGGGTGTATGTGAGTACACTATACGGCCATCGCTTTGTCTCTTCTACATTAATGGTGCACGTCACCAATGTTAGCATGCGGGATTCAAAAGAAACAAGCTATTGGTTTCAAATGGAGACAAGTTCCTGGGGTGAGGAACGTGGGTTTCCGCTGTTATAGGCCATCGGTGGGGCTTAAAAAGAGAACTAATGAAGAATAAACAGACAAGCAACAAAGAAAGAGGAAAATACCATGAAATAGAATTTATTACACATAATTTCTGAATTTCTGAATGTGTGTGTATCTGTCAGAAGTGTCTGACTGCAGTAAATAATGGAAATGCCCTTGTCTCTAAATTGACCATGTCACCCTGAGATGGACAGGGGGGAAAAAAAAAACCTGCAGGGAGAAAAAGAGAGAAAGACAAGAAACGCTTCACTCGCAAACAGAAGATAGAGAGAAAGAAAGAACAAGAATAAGAAACACCTGGGTAACTATGATGCTTATCATAAATCAAATTACTCACATGTATGTTTGCACATACACATTTTATGGATTTAAAAACACACCTGCAGACAGACGAGTGATACATCAGACCAGGTACAAGTTAAAATCTTAATCACTTTACTCACTTCCTCCTCAGAGCATGCTCTAAGCAACAATGTAAAATAGTGTACAGCATATGTTTTAGTTATTGTACAGGTACAGGTCTTTCCAGAACTGACAATCTGAATATGTTTAAGCAGCAATGTATCTAACAGTGAGTACAGTAGTATCATTATGTTATTGCTTCAGTAGAAGGGCCTCAGTTGTCAAAATGTTCTCACTGGGCACTTTAAAGTTCTGAGCATGAGCACAAACACAAAGGACATAATGTCCTTTGTGTTTGTGTGTGGGCCAGATGAAAATGTACCTTTTGTTCTATTTATAGTAATAAGTGAACTGCAAAAATGAACATGTAAAAAGAAAAGGAAGTGTGGTGTTAGGAGACGAGTGTGTCTCTAGGGAGAGACCGTCTGTGGAATCAACTGCTTTAAGAACTAATTTAGTCAATAAACTTAATAATACGTTACTCCCACCACCAAACTGGACTTACAGCTGGGTGAATTTCTTTTAGTGGTATGTTTACTTCACCATCCTCCTCACTCCCCAGAGCCAGTCTGAATCAGACGGAGAGCATCTGACCAGAACACACACACAGTGAAAACTCTGGAAGCTTCTTTCTGCATCATCTAATCTGCAGCTATAAAATCCTCACCGTATCCAGACATCCAAACACACACAAGCTGTTACAGACCAGAAGAGGCTCATCTACAGCTGCAGTACTGAGAAACACAGAGAGAAAGAGAGATGCTGAGGGAATGTAAACTGACAGATGTGTTCCTTAGGCACAGCATTCCTTGTCATGAAATATTCCCTCACAGTGCAATTAAGTTTATATATTTATCAGCTCTGGGGTCTGTATGTGTGTGGGGGGGGTGGAGTATATGTGAGGTGGATGCCAAACATCAAGTGAGGTCATTGGCAACTTTGTATATACTGAACAGAAGTAGCACAGATGAATAAGAAAATGACATCCACTAATACCCTTCTAGTCCAGCTCAACTTCGAGTAGCTACAGGCTGATGTACTTCGCTATAGCTAAAGTATTTTGTCCTTTCCTTCATTATCAAATCGTGTAAAACAAAATGGAATAATGACACAAGCTATGATTATATCACTAACGGCACTAATTACAGCTTAAAAAGCTAAAGTTAAAAGTATTTTAGTGGTATTTGAATTCAGATGTAAAAACTTAGTTTATGTCAGAAGGAACGGGGAGATCCATTATACCCCCTTTACAGGCAGTTTTCAGGTCTCTGCTTATTCTAGCAGTGACACATGCAGTAGCAGTCAAAGGTTTGTACACACCTTCCCATTCAACAGTTTAGCTTTATTTATTTATTTTCTACATTGCAGATTAATACTGTAAGCATACAAAGTATGAAGGAACCCATATGGAATTATGTAGTAAACCAGAAAGTGTTAAACAAACCAAAATACATTTTATTTGCTAGGTTCCACCTTGAGCTTGATGACAGCTTTGTACATTCTTGCCATTCTCTCAATCAGCTTCATGAGGTAATCACCTGGAATGATTTTCAATTAAGGTTTGCCTTGCCCCGAATTAATTTCCAGAATTTCTTGCCTTCTTAATGTGTATGAGACCATCAGTAGTGTTGTGCAGATTCAGGGTTGGTACAAAGGTCTATAACAGTGAATAGCCCTATTTGACTACTGTTGTAATCTGTATTATGGCGAGAACCACTCAACTAAGTAAAGAGAGACAACAATCCATCATTACTTTAAGACAATTGTCCCTATCCTTTTTGCACCATGGACCAGTTTAATGTCAGACAATATTTTCATGGACCAGTCTTTAAGACATGGTGGATAAATACAACAAAATAAAATGATACAACCAGCATAAAAATTGGTATTTTCTAGGTAGGACTCCTGGTATTGTCTGTTAAATGCAGCTTTCTTTTTCTTTGAAGTTGTAGGCTCCTCATTGGCTCTTTTACTCTGCACAAAGAAACTTTCCAAAGACATTTATTTTTTTTAGGTTTTTAGGTTCAATTTAGCGGTAATGTATTGTGTGTTACCGGCCAGCGCAGCTCCTTTAAGAAGGTAGCCATGTGACCGAGGCAAACATCTTGACATGCGTCAAGAGTGAGTCATAAACATGTGGTGGAGAGAAGCCTTTAATTTTCCAAAATAAAACATCTTTCAGAATCAGATAATAAATAAAACAGAAATAACATAAGTTATGTATTCTTTACGTACGGCCCGGTACCAAGTGACCCACGGACCGGTACCGGTCCATGGCCTGGGTGTTGGGAACCACTGCAAAAAGGTCAGTAAATCTGAAATTTCAAGAACTTTGAACGTATCGTCAAGTGCCTTCACAAAGATCATCAAATGCTATGATGAAACTGGCTCTCATGAGGACTGCACCAGGAAAGGAAGACCAAGAGTCACCTCTGCTGCGAGGAATTAGTTCATCAGAGTTGCCAGTCTCAGAAACCACAAATTAATAGCACCGCAGATTATAGCCCACATAAATGCTTCACAGAGTTCAAGTAGGAAAACACATCTCAACATCAACTGTTTAGAGGAGACTGCATGAGGCCTTCATGGTCAAATTTCTGCAAAGATGCCACTTCTAAGGAAGAACAAGAAGAAGAAGAGAATTGTATGGGCCAAAAAACATAAGGAATGGACATTAGACCAGTGTAAATCTGTCCTTTGGTCTAATGAGTCCAAATTTGAGATTTTTGGTTCCACCTGTCATGTCTATGCAAGATGCAGAAAAGATGAGCAGATGGTTTCTACATGTGTGGTTCCTACAATGAAGCATGGAGAAGTAGGTGTGATGGTATAGGGGTGTGATTGTATGGGTGTGCTTTGCTGGAGACACTGTTGGTGATTTATTCAAAATCCAAGGTACACTTAACCAGCATGGCTACCAGAACAATCTACAGTGACATGTCACCCCATCTGGTTTGCACTTAGTGGACTCATCACTTGTTTGTCAACAAAACAATGATCCCAAACATACCTCCAGGCTATGTGAGGGCTGTGTGACCAAGAAAGAGAGTGACTGAGTGCCACGTCAGATGACCTGGCCCCCACAATCACCTGACCTAAACCCAACTAGATTAAATTAGATTAGATTAGATTAAACTTTGTCATTGTACATTGTACAGATACAAATCCAATGAAATGCAGTTAGCATCTAACCAGAAGTGCAAAATACAGTATATTTACAAATTAAGTGCGGAAGTTTTAGTAAAAAAATATATAGAATGTATCTATACATAGAACGAAGGGATACTGGGGATATATATATAATACATACAACCCTGAATCGGTCTATTTGTAGCATAAACAATCCAATGGCCCGATTAAAAAGTTGTAAATCATTTTGCTGATGTGCAGCTCTGGCTGCTCCCTGTCTCTGTCTGTCTCTCTCTCTCTCTCTCTCTCTCTCTCTCTCTCTCTCTCTCTCTCTCTCTCTCTCTCTCTCCAAATTTAAAGTTTGGAAGAAGTTTGTTTTTTCCATGAAGGACAGAAAATTACAAAAAAGAATGCAAAGTCGCATTCAAGTACTCCGGTAGTACAACAAACCTCAACGCTCACTTTATGAGACGATATGGGGAAACTGGCGAAGAGGACGCTATCACTGCTAGCCCAAAGACACGGCAGGACAAAAACACAGATACACATACATACTCAACCACAACTCGGCTAGAGCCTAGGTAATAATGGCTTCAATAGCCCGGTTCATTGTCAAAGACGTAAGACCATTCTGTGTGGTGGAGAATGTGGGCTTTCGGGACATGATAAAAACATCGGAGCCCCAATACAACATCCCAATGTGACAGTATTTTACTGACAAATGCATGCCTAATCTCTTTAACAAAGTAAAAAATGAGATCAAAGAACAACTTTTAAATGCAGAACAGAAGTCATGTGAAACTATTATACAACAACTATACTTGTTCTCTAGTATTTCATTAATCAATCTGAATGCAAGAAAAAACATTCTTAGTATTAAGTTATGTTGAATCATAATGATTTCATACCCTATTATAGTGAACTGAATCGTATCGAAATCCTACTCAGTCGAATCGGTCCAATTTAAAATATATCGTTTCTGAAACGTATCGTACCGTATGTATCAAGATACATATCAAATCGTCATTTACTGGAGAGATGCACACCCCTAATTTTATATATATATATATACTGTATATATGTCCCACATTACAATATATATATAAATTAAA
>JAOYMR010000006.1:16916857-16929561 GCA_025802075.1 Tenebrosternarchus preto | reverse complement strand
CCCTGAATTAGAATTGTAGATAATACTACCAACCCCTGAATTAGGATTGTAGATAATACTACCAACCCCTGAATTAGGATTGCTAAATCTCACCCTAACGCTATGTAAATTGTTTCTTCACAATAGCAAATACCATGCACACGTTATCTCAGCACATATCATGGATTTCTAGCAGAACCGATCCTGCGCAAAACAAAAACATTGCGTTTGTTTACATACTAATCCGCTGTGCTAAATCAGCTTTTTTATCCTTTTTAACTGAATCATTAGTACAAGGAAGTGTCATCATAAAATTAATAACTATCTTAAAGATACCCTAAATGAACAAAAAAGTTGTTTGTTATTTCTTTAAATCTTAGAAGCTACTAACATGCACAAAGACAAAACCACCAGTTTAAGGTGCATTGTTACAGGATCACAGTAAATGTGTTTGTAAAAAACACACTTCAGTGATTTCTTCGCTCAGTACACAAATCACAGTCATCACCCTTTATCAACAACCAAGACACTCATTACTGCCTCTGTACAGAACGTTTAACAGGTTTTACATTCTCTTGGCATTTTTTTTTCTTTGAGGGTCCAGAAGTGATAGATTATCAACATATGTTTGAAAAACTAGAATAAATCCAAGATTTAAATAACAAAACTGTGCAGTAAGAAATTCAAATGCTTGTACACTGCACAGCTCTCACATTACCATAACCGAAGGAAGTGCAGCTCTAATGAGAAAGTTTGGAAGCAGACATGAACACTTAAAGTGGATCATTAATATAATAGTAGTTTTGTCCATTTGTTTAGACTGATGACTCTAATAGTAAAAAAAAAGTAATAGTACTAACATCCTTGGTTCCATGCATGTTTTCCAAGAGAGTGATGGTCATTTATTTGTCTTAAGTAAAGCTCACAAGAAGTAACACAGAAACAAAAATTGTTAAAATGTGGTTAGATTGAATAAACCAAAAACCCTACTGAATTGTCAGTTCTAACATTTAAATACAGTTGGTATTGTTTGAGGTAATTCACAAAGCCGGCGTTTATGATTTTTTTTTTGATGGCACAATTGGAGTTTGTGTTTTGATATGTATTTGTTGGTATCAGTGGTTAATCAACTTATATGTTTGTATCATTATGTTTAAACAGTTTGTGTATGTATGAATGTGTTAACACTGGAAGAGTAGTGATTTGTTTATTGTTTGTTTGAATTTTCTGAAACTGTTCCTATTTTTGATTAAAGCAGTGGTTTAGTCTTAGGTGCTTTTATCTCATACCTTTTTTTTCTTGTACATTCAGAACATTGATTGTTGTTAAAAACTACTATTACACTACTTCCGGCACCGCTGCCAGTGACAGCCTTCCCAGTAGCTCCGTCCGAGAAGTGCATTTTTACCCTGTTTTTATTCATCTTTTTAGTAGAGCCAGTGTCCCTTTTTATGCTGTATATAGTGTGTTGGGGAAGCAGCATCAAGAAGAGGGATCCCGAGCAACTCGACAGACTGATGAGAAAAGCTGGTTCTGTGCTGGGAACAGAGCTGGAGTCACTCACGTCAGTAGCAGAGAGAAGGGCCCTCAGTAAACTGCTGACCATCATGGACAATTTTACATGCTGCGGTTTGTACAGTCTTGTCCAGTGAAAAGTGCTTTAGCACCTGCACAGTGCTTTAGCACACCCCACAGTCACTGTTTGTACAAAATGAGTCAAACAGGCAATCGGTATTGTTTTACTGTTCAATCCCCTTTGTATCAAGCAAATGCATCTGGTAGAATCGTTTTAAAGGGCCAGTGTGTAAGATTTAGCAGCATCTATTGGGGAGGCTGCAGATTGCAAGCAACTGAATACTGAATACTAAATGCCCCTCAGTAGTATTACAGACAGTTACCGTCAGGTGCCAAGCTACTTCAAAATATTCTGGTCATTTACAAGATCATCAAGTAGCCAAGAGATGAAGTTATGTTACATAGATATTTAGAAATTGTACTTAGTCATTGAGTTTGTAGATTACTGTTATTTGTTTTGCATTGTGCTTTTACTGCTAATGGTAGCTAGCTGCTTTGCATGCTAATGTGTAACATTAACATAGTAATTGGAAAAAGCTATTTTATCCTAGGCATTTAGTCTGATTGTGAGATAGTATTAGCAGGGTACTTTATTTACAGAGTCAAAGACTAGAAAGACTACCAGTTCCATCACAGATGTTAGAAAATTGACCTTCAAAGCTTTTTTACAGTACACTTTTATTGGCAATAACTTTCATCAACTGTAAGCTGCTCTCAGTAACATCACTAGGTTTCTTTTGGTCCAAACACCAAAGATAAATTACAGTCCATGTAGCAATTAGATGTTTTTGAACATCGACCTGGCAAAATGGGTTATTTGTGTTGGTAGCCATGTTTCTAGCTAAAGCTATCAAAGCAAAAAAACAAAAAAAACTTTGGCATCACTCTGAAAATATTTGTCAACAATTTGTCAACAAGGGTTTCACTGCTGTTTGTCTTTGTTTTATGCTGTAGTCTTTAAAATTTCTTCATGTTTTCACTTCTTTGCAAACAAAGATTCAGCCTCGCTAATAATTACAATTCTCCATTTGTCAAAGTTTTCGTACAACCACTGATTCTTCTTCTTTCTGCAAGTTCCAACCCACCAGACTGTGGTTGCAATTTTTGCTCACACGAAGTCTCATGGTCAGAGTAAGAAAACAGATCACGCTCCCACCAGCCAATGGGACAAGCAGTACGGCCATTGGGTTCCTCAGAGTACCTTTAGATCCCATTCTTCCTCCCTTTCTTCCACCACCCATGCTGGTTAGGGAAACTCAGTTCAGAATGCATAGGGGGATTTAACACAGCAGACGCTGGCTTGTCTGGTGGCCTTGATGGATGTGGGGGGGGGGGGGGGGGGATCAAGGTGTCAGGCCTTGGTCTAAACTGATCTTACAGATCCCAGGCCTTTGTCCCTGCATTTCTAGGAGACCAGGAGTGCAAAATTTTAGTAGATGCTGAGGATCCTGGATCTGTCACAAACTTACCCCTCTCTATTTCTTCAGAAAGTACTACACTTTAAGGTCTCTCTAGGAGTAATGCTTTTCCCAAATTTTTGGCAATTTCTCTGATGGGGTAGTTAGGCAGAGCTAACAGTGTCTTTGACAACAGTGACCTGTCAAAAGTAAGAGTACATTGTAGGCATGGACATTACTGATTACATCCTTACTGATGACAACCTTTGCTGGTTTTGTCTACCTTGTGTCAATTGTGCCAATATTGTGCTAAATAAATTTCCTTCATGCAGAACACATCTACCTCCATTGTACAGGTCTTTCCATTTAATGGCTCTCACACTCTTCACTCATAGAACCCATAAATTCACTCTAAAGGAAGTTGACTTCCAACTTCTATGTGGTGACATGTCTCCTCTAATCGGGCTTTCCTGTCATATGTGGTGATTTCGTAGAGAGATAACTCCTTCAAAAAATGTTTGCCCCCAGAGTCTTCTCTTGTCCCACACAACACGGCAACTGCATTACCAATATTATAGTACCTTTTGTTTGGGATCTTTGGGTTTGTTTTTGAGTTGTGGTTTGGCAGACTAGTGTCAGGTTGAACACTGTCAGGTTGAACACTGTCTTTATGCACAAACTTTTATTCTATGTTTAGGACTGACTGTTGCAAGAGGGGAAACATATGGGTGGGTGTGCTTTTGCTCTGTTTTTTTTTTTTTCTGGAGTTCTGGAGGTACAGATGGAGAATCCTCTGTATTGTTTTAGTTTATTAGGAACCTGTGTGTTTATATAGCCCTGGTGTGATCGGCAGCAGGTGAATATAATCAGTACTGAGACGTGGTGAAGACGTGTTGCTAGCAGGAGTTGTGATTAGTGCTCATAGGAGTGTTTGTGCTCATGGACAATAATTTGTGCCTGATAGCCCATAACCCCCCTCCCCCCTGCATCTAATTAACATTTGTTTCAAAGCTACATAATGGTAAACAAACTATTTTTGTTGTCAATGTTGTCAATGATGTTGAATAACTGATTCAACTCTAATATGTATGTTCACAATACACACATGATACTACCGTGCATTACTTTTCCCAGGTGTTTGCTGCAAACTCTACATTGGCACGGAGGTAGAAATCTCTGTGCTGTTAATTTAATAACACATTAAAAATTCTGCTTTTGCCAGACCCAGCTGGACTATTGCCTGCATATTTTGTCATGCCAAACCATCAGTCTCATGGCAGAGACCTTTCCCTCCGCTTATTACCAGCTGTTTTGCTGCATCTCATAAATTACAGAAATTGTCTAATTAGAGCAGATATTTAGTCTAGTATTAGGCTGGTGTAGCTTTAGAGAAGCTTAGAAACTGCTTTTATAACTGTAAAATAGTAAAATAGTATGTATGTATGTATGAGTTTCCAACACATATACAGAACTTACTTGTTTAATGTATCTGAAATGTAGAGTGTCTGCAGGCAGTGCGAAAATGATTTGGGGTCTTGCATTTTTGGGGCATGCTGTACGAACTATTTACTATGTATATCAAGCAAGGCGTGAAGGGGATTTTTGCTGTAACGGCGTCAAAGGCCACGCACACTCACACGAACTGCCGTGGAGCTACCGCAAAAGTGAAAGAGGAAGGAAGATAAACGATTTCCTTGTTAGAATGTGCGAACTCGCCTAGGAGGAAGATTCTAGGCGTTTTCAAAATAACTTTAATTTGCGGTGACGTGTTTCATGCGTTCCGTATGTTTAGTTTGCTTTCATTTTGAGGTGGTGTGTGTTCGTGTCTATTGTTTGATGGGGAAAATGGCGAAACTTAGTGAGCATGGAATCCGTCTTAGTTCTGTGCGTATTCTACACGCAAAAGTGTCCTCTGATAATTTCTAATCGTTTGCCATGCATAATGCTATGCTAAAGTTTTTTATCTCGTTCTAGATGAGTCCATCTTACCTGAACAGCAATTCCACCAGCCACACATGGCCGTTCAGTGCTGTTGCAGAGTTAATCGGTAAGATGTTAAGATTGCTGCTTCTATAAAACTAAAATATTTCTTTTAAGGCTTCAATGTATCGCTTCAATGTATCAGATAGACTTCCGCAAAAAGGCGTTAAAACGTCGAAAGAAGCATATACTAACTTACGCACCTGCCGCGTGTCTGATCTGTGCACAACAGCAAGCTTTTAAAGGTTCAGGTTTACTGTTGTATGCACTTACTTTTATTGGATTATGGAATAATATGGAATGTCGTATAATTATGGAATTATTGTAGACTACTAATCGCCTGCACGTAGGTTCTTCCTTGTTGATAGACAAATTCTTTGCCTATTTCCATTTTTGCCCTTTTCCGTTTGGCTGTAGTACAATGTACAATGCTTTTGGGAAACATATCCATTAGGTTTCTACGCTACTATAAATGTAGCTTTTCCTAATTATTGACAAATTGGCCACAATGAAGAAAAAAGTTAAAGAAACGCCCTAATTGTAAAAAGTTAATTGTAAAAAGTTAAAGAAAAGCCCTAATTGTAAAAAGTTAATTGTAAAAAGTTAAAGAAAAGCCCTAATTGTAAACCGCTCTTTAATTCCAGCGGCTGCATCAAGTACTGATTCATGTTTCAGTCAGTTCAGTGTTTGCTAGAGTTAGAAGTGTGTACTTGTTTTTAAAGCGTTTAAAAATAAAATGTGTGTTTGTTTGTTTGTTTCGAAGGACTGCGTGCAGTTGTTTCCACATGAGACACACTAAAGAAATAAAGACCATTTCTCTTACTCATTAGTAACTGACTGTGGGGCAGGCATTAAGTGATCACTACGTACAGTACTAGTTTATTTATTAAACCACAACTGTATCAGTACAACTGTACTAGTTTATTTATTAAACCACAACTAAATGTATCATTTCAGAACTCTGAAGATATTTAACTGTGTGTAATATAATTGTCACTACTGTAACAGCTCAGAGCATCTAATTTGTATGTTCTGTGGGTGTGTTATGAGTCTAGTCCGCTGACTTGTTGCCTTTGTATGTGATAGATAATGCATCTGACCCTGGGGTCACGGCCAAGCAGATCTGGATTGAAGTGATAACTGTGAAGGACCAGCTGTGTCTCAGCTTTATGGACAATGGAAGTGGGATGACGCCTAACAAACTCCATAAAATGCTCAGGTGAGTGGGGGAGAGAGTTAAAAGTGACCCTCCCTCTCCTGGTTTGGTTTTGGCTTCTGTGAGCACTGAACATTCAGATGAAATGGCACACATGGAAGTTGACTGGGGAGTGTGAGGAAGACGAGCGTGAATGAACAGGCCAGATAATTGAGCCCAGCTCAGCATGAGCTTAGGTCCTGTTGCTGGAATGCTGTGGTATTTTCTGAAGGTTTTGAAAGATTTATGAGTTTGTTGCATTGCTACCAACGGTTTGTTGTTATAAATAGCTTGCATTTTTTAAATGTTTACATGTTTTAAAATATGATGCAATTAAATATTTGGTTACACAGTCACAGCTGATCATGTGTTGTAATTACAAAGTTTATAAACTAGAAATTGCAGTTAAGAGATTTTAACAATTTGATTTTTTACATTTATGACTGTAAGACATTTCTTCTTTCTATGTTCCATAAAGTTTTTTTTCCAGATATATGCCCTGGTTTTACATACATATGAAAGATACAAATACTAAAGCATTACCCTAACCAGTAAACACAACTAGTGGGCTGACTTTGGCATTTAATGTAAAGCGTTTTACCTAAATTATAAAAACAATCTGTTAAAATCTATCTATTTCTAAGATGGGAAACTTTGGTAACTTCTTCCGATAGAGGTGAAAATTGTGACTCAGGGAGAATTTCAAATAATGAGAATTAGAATTCAACCAGGTATATTGAGAGAGTTGATAATGTGGTCACAGCGATTCAAGGGCATTATACATGTTTGTTTCTTTCGAAACCTTGAGCTCTGAAGGTTACACTGAGTTGTTCTGTCTCTTATGCACGTTGGTGCAGATCTTAACTCTTTGATCAACTTACAATCTTATATCTTAACTTCACCCTGTCTCCTTGAATGTTGTTTTCAATAAATCACTAAATTTATATGTTAATGTATTGGAGCTTGGTCTCTCATCTGCACCCCTCCCTCTCTTGTTTCTTGTTTCTTTAGCTTTGGTTTCACAGATAAAGGATCTGGAAAGAATATTCACCAGACCATTGGAGTCTACGGTAATGGCTTCAAGTCAGGTTCGATGCGCTTGGGCCGCGATGCTCTAATCTTCACAAAGAACGGAGGATGTCAAAGCATAGGCATGCTTTCACAGACCTTCCTGCAGGCTATCAAAGCCCAGGCCGTTATAGTCCCCATTGCTCCGTTCAACCAGCAGACCAATATCCTTTATGGGGTCGACAGTATTACACGCTGTTACAATAGTTTTGCAATATTACAGTAGTGCTCACATACAGCTGTATGCATTTCATGGGCAGGTTTTGCTTTTCCAGAAAGCAATCAGAAAACTATGCATTTCTAATAAGATCAAGTTTAGGTGAATTATTACCTTCTCTATGCTCCATGTGTTCAGTGCACTTGAGTACTTATAAAAGTAAAAAAAAACAGCTTATAATGTTACATTGTTAAATGTCCAAATCTCTGAATCCTAAACATTAACACTTCAATTCACATTGTTGTCAACAGTTAAATGTTTTACTTGAGCATAGAACCCATAGAGAATTTTTGCACTGTTACACCACCCTGTTATCAACACAGTGAATGCTTCACTTATAACAGGAAACCTGTTGTACTAAGTTCATACCAAGTTGATCTAACATATAGGAGCAAAAGGCTTCACCGTTTAACAAAAAAGTAAACATCCTTATCTTTAAACATGTGACAGATGTGTGGCAAAATTCTGTTTCTGTCACATTTGATATTATGTGTAGATATTAGATATTTTAGCATATAATTTGCACTTTGTGTTCTCCTGGCTGATATATAAAGGTCTGGAGAGTAGTCACAAATACTTGGGCATTCTCCAGTCAGAGAGGAGCTGTGAGGCTGAAACAAATAGGACAGCAACATTTAAGTACCTCCACAGGGTAAGGCAGATCCTCAAGAGCCAGTTAAATGGGAGTAACAATATCAAAGGCATTGATATAGTTCCTCCACCTGTGATCAGAAATGCACCAGGCACAATAAGCTGGATCCAGAGAAGAGCTGAAAACTGCACACATCAAGACCAGAAAGGTCACGATGCATGGAGCACTACAGCCAAAACCTTACATGCAAAGATTTTACACCACCCTGGAGTGCCTCAAACAGATGGAGGCAGAGTTTGCGCCATGTCATACACTGAGAGACACGAGTGTATGAGCAGGGATAATATGCAAGGTATATGAGCTTAGACACTTCCCACCTCCAACTGGGAAGAGCAACAAAGTGGTAGCAAACAACAAAGCTAAGATCATGTGGGACCTCCAGCCCCAGACAGACAATCAAGTAATGGCACACCAGCCAGAAGTAGAATGTGGAAGGATAAGATTATATGTGTAGGCTCATGCAAACAAACACAAGTAAATTGGTAGGTACAGGATTAACCCTAACCCTAGTCTATTTGAAGGCAGCAAGGGGCTCCATTGTGCAGATACATAGTACATGTTTGTTCCACCTCCCCTGTGCTAATGCAGAAGAGTCTTCCCCTCATCAACTGAGGAAAAATTCAAATAAATATGTGTGGATGTGTGACTTTCTCTTTTTCCATGCTTCCTTAGCTTTTGTTCTCACAGAGTTTGGTAATAACAGAGGATTCTGAAGCCAGTCTCAGAGCTATACTCACTCACTCCCTCTTCAAGTCAGAGTCAGAGCTGCAGGAGCAGTTGGACTCAATTCCTGGCAAAAAGGGCACCAAAATCCTCATCTGGAACATACGCAGGTATGTGGCATTCAAACAGGGAGAGCTATAAATTCCTTTATGACTTACTAGGTATACCAAAGTAAGCCAGCTGCAAAAACAAGCCCATCTTTCAGCAAGTACAATTATTGTAATTATTGAATTATAATTACTTTATTTTTAAATAAATATTTCCTTACACAGATACAGCTACAGAGATACAGGCTTGTAACTGTACACATAAATATAATGCCTCTTAGTATTATTGATAATCTAAAGATATTTGTATTTGTAAGATATTTACTAGAATTTGGATTGATGAATGAAGTTCTTAACATGGCAGTCTGTCTTCACAAAACAAGGATAAATAAACAGCAGCAGAAAATTCTTTTTGAAATTAATAGATAAGAGTTAATAGATAAGGGTGAATAGGTAATTTCCTGGTTACATGACTTGAAATTGTATGACATCAGAAAAAAAGTACTTGAATTACTTCCTACATGCGTTTATTTTTCATGCATTTAATATTATTTAATACATGTAGCTACTCTCATTTTAGTTAAACACCCACGCTTTGCTTTGAACTGAACTAAAGGTCATATGCTGATGTACTGAAACGAGCGTACAGGTGTGCTGTCTGCCACAGATCACCATCTGTATCTGGGGTAGAAGGCAGGGGGACGTGTCCCCCGTCCTACTAGCATGCCTCCAGGAAAGACCTTGGCTAAGTGGCAGTAGTACACGAGGAGCAGCAGACTTTGGAAGTCTTTGGAAGAAGGAAATGAAAAAAAGCGAGCGGGCGATTGAGTGTTCTCCCTGCCTTGCTGGCAGGAACAAGGACGGGAAGCCGGAGTTTGACTTTGAGGCTGACAAGGAGGACATTCGCCTGCCAGAGATCCACTCGGAGGAAATGGAGGGGAGAGGGAAGAGGAGCTACTTTGGCCCTCGCCGAACGGACCACATCGTTCCTGAGATGGACTACTCTCTCAGAGTGAGTGAGCAAGAACAGAGGGAAGGAGTGAAAGGAGGAATTGATAACAGCATTGAGATGAAGATGGTTGGGATGGTTGAGTTTTTATGTCTTCCTTTCTCCCTCTCATTCCCTCTTCAGGCATATCTAAGCATTCTATACCTGAAACCCAGGATCCACATCATCCTTAGGCAAAAGAAGGTCCAGACCAAACTTGTGGCGAAGAGTCTGTCCATGATTGAGAATGATGTTTACAAGCCACATTTCATTGTATCCTTTTGCAGAACTCTCACTTCGAGCATATGCAAAGCCCTGAAATCAGTTCCTATTTGCACTGCCAGTTATGATAGTATGTACTAAACTGTGCTATGATAGTATGTACTAAAATGTACTATGATAGTATGTACTAAAATGTACTATGTACTAAACATTTAAAAATTATCAAGTTCCAGTGTAGTATATCAGCCTTTTTGTATTTCTCTTAACCGTGCTAAAATCAGAACGAGCGAGTGAAGATCACCTTTGGATTCAACCGCAAGAACAAAGATCATTACGGCATCATGATGTACCACAATAACAGACTCATCAAGTCCTATGAAAAAGTGGGCTGCCAAATCAAGGTGCCACATGCAGAATCAACCAGGACAACATCTTGCAACATCTTTCTGGCTCATGTGCTCCACGTTACGGCTGTTATCTGACAGATGTTATCTGACAACTTTGTGGTTTTTTTTATTAATTATTGTTTTTATTAAAGTGCTTTTCATTTTAATTTGTGTTCCTTTCTTTGGCAGTCTTCAGGGCAAAGGTCAGGAGTGGGTGTCATTGGAGTTGTTGAGTGTAACTTCCTGAAACCAGCTCACAACAAGCAGGACTTTGACTACACCAAAGAGTACAGGTATAATAAACAATCCCCATCCGTTAGTGTACATTCTCATCATATTGCTCTGCCCAGCCCACTTGGCACCAGATGTAGTAACGATGCTGCTCCATCTCATCTATGGAATCCACAGCCATAATGTGTGCAGCAGGTGTACAAATAGGCAGCCACAGTATTTTGTGTGACCACTGTTTAGAACGTGACAGCCAGTATCTTTCTGCCAGACTGACGTTATCTGCACTCGGCCTCAAACTCAACGACTACTGGCGGGAAAAAAAGGAAAAAAAAGCAAAAGAACGAGCATTTCGAGCCCTGGAGAGGAAAGCTACAGACGGGAATACAGAGGAAGATGAAGTGAATACAGAGGAGGAAGAGGAGGAAGTGTAAGATGCACTGTCTGGATTTTTCTTAGCAGACAACTTCCCATCCACTGGGGATTTTAACGGGTCAAAGTAAACCAGCCACACCAGCATGTGACTATGAACAGGATACTTGCTAGTTCTAAATTACTTTAGTCCTTCCGTTGTTATCTGTTGGTTGGTGGATACACAGAGAGGCCATTTTTATTTAGCTTAAAATGGGCTGCTAACATTGTAGTCAGCTTTACTGTTAGACCACAGAGTTTCTCAGGCATGATTTCACACATTTTGTCTTCTATGCTCGCACATGTACTTCAGAGTTCTTGAGCGTAGTCTATAGTGCCAGAGAGAAGGAAACTGCCAGAGGAAAAGATAGCAAAGTTTATCATTAAATCTACTGAAAAGGAAACAGCAGGTGGCAGCATGGCTAACTGAAGCATGTGTGATAAGGCATCCTAAAACAGTAGCTTTACATGCAACCTTTTTTTTATTTAACGGTTTCCTTCTCTCTCTCTCTCTCTCTCTCTCTCTCTCTCTCTCTCTCTCTCTCTCTCTCTCTCGTTCACTTACTCATTCTCTCTCTCTCTCTCCATAAGGGATGTGACGTGGATTCAGTGTGAGAACTGTCTGAAGTGGAGGGGCATCTCCACTCACCTGTTTTCAGGGAAGATCCCTGAGCTATTCACCTGCAGCCAGCACCCCATCTCCCACTTCAGGTCAGAATTATCACAGCCTTGCTGTTTACTACATAAAAATATATAGGCTGTGGCAAAACGTATATAGTTGCAAAGTTGTGAATGTCACAAACTAATTGAGACTGAAAGGTACTCAGTATAGTGTGTCACATACTATGAGCCGTGGATTGAAACAAGTTGCCTTTGTGCTAATCTGTTAAAGGAGCTGCTTAGTGCCAGAGGACCCAGAAACAGTGGATGAACTGACGCCCAGCTATGAAAAAACACACAAAAAACAGTGAAGTTCTCAGCAACACTCTATGTCTATGTCTATGTCTGTGTGTGTGTGTGTGTGAGTGAAAGAGAAAGAGAGGAACCTCTGGTCAGACTATAGCATTATGGTATACTATTAAATTCTACACTTGAGTGCGGAACTGTGAGAACAGTATTCTGTGTGTATTTTTTCTATAAATAACAAACATAAATCAACATGCCACTTCAGCTCATCTACTCTTAGGAGCCCTCAAAAACAGGCAATGCAGTTGATTACATTCACTTGTAAAAACCACAGTCCCAAACACCTTTAATCTTGCTTGTAGCTTCATTAGTTTTGTGACATAAAGTGTGTTCTGTTGCTTTTGTTTGCACAGGGAAAAGGGTCAGATGAAAAGAAGAGGAAAATCTGGACAGGTGAGAAGATTCAGGCCAAGTATCATCAAAAAAAAAACTGAAAGAAATTCTGAAAATACTTTCAAACTACAATTTTGAAAAACTACTTTGAATACCTCGACATTTTAGTTATTCTTAGGCAAAACTAAAATACTAACTTCAGCTTCACATCTACACGTAAGCATGCCTGCATTCACACACCTGTGCTCTCTGCCACCCCAACACACACACACACACACACACACATACACATGCACGCATGCATACACAGATCCCCTGGGTCTTTTTCTCTGAAACA
>JAOYMR010000006.1:16878605-16902400 GCA_025802075.1 Tenebrosternarchus preto | reverse complement strand
AGAGAGAGAGAGAGAGAGAGAGAGAGAGAGAGAGAGAGAGAGAGAGAGAGAGAGAGAGAGAGAGAGAGACACACACATACACACACACACACACACACACACACACACACCAGATGCTCTGACATTAGGGCAATATACTCTCCATTATCCCATCTATGACATTTCTCCTTTCATTTTCTTAGATCTCTGTTGTAGGACCACTTCAGTGCCAGATAGCAGAGGTCCTACAAAAACACTTTGTTCAGGTTTACAGCATCTAGGCTCAGTGTACATTTCAGAAAGACATCAAGCTTAAACGCCACAAACAATAAAGCCAAAATAACTAAGAAAAAGCAGGAACTGAAGGATATTTAAGGATAAAAAAAAAAAAAAAAGAATCTTTATCACCATATAAAAACACACGTGCCGTTTCTGTAAGAACGTCTCTCATAAGAATGTCTCGAGGCGTTAGTGGAGTGTGTACGGATGTCTGGGGGGGGGGGGGTGTGTGTCTACGTACCTGGCAGTAGCCGATGCCAGGGTTGCGTGAAGCATACGCAGTAAGCACCCGTCGAAGAGCAGCGATACCCATCTCGTTCTGGAAGGCGTGGTGCTCAGGCATAGAGCGATGGAGGTCTCGCTCGATCTCCTCTGTGGCCAGTGTGCATCTGCCCATCGCCTGCTCCACCAGCTCCGCGTAGTAACCTGGGTAAGATGCCATTTCATTCTGCGCACCTAGACGAAAGGGGGGGGGGGGAGGTGGACAGACAGACAGGCAGGCAGAGAGACAGACATTGAAACATTCGGCTGCCAGTATAACAACCTTTCACTGCACTGTGTACCAGGCAATCAGTTCTCTGAATGCGTTAGTAATAAAGTTACAGGGGGAAACCCTGGAGAGGCCCAAAGAGCATTAAAACACAGAGAGAGAGAGAGAGGGGGGAGGGGTGATAACACTACCATGGTACTATGAGAGAACAAGACACTACGAGAGAGCCACAGGGAGAGGGTCACGTCAGAATAAGTCAATACGCTCTCCTCTGTCCAGCAGTCTAGAGATCTGTTGTGAATATGGACGGTGAGGAACAATGCTACCTAAATATTAAACTGAGCTTATTACACTGAGCCTGCTCTCTGATTATGGACAAGACAGAAAGACAAGAGATGTGTATTTGCATGATTAATCAACCTTCTACAATCTGTGTGTGCTGCTAATGAGGGGCTCTGTTTTAGTGTCTGTGTCAGCAGCTCATGTGATCAGGGTGAGTCATACATTGAGGGCAGAAGTGCAAATCAATGTGGTGGTTGCCATGGCTGAATGTTAATCACCGTGACAACAGCACTAATAAAAAGCTGGTGTCACAAAGGCTGCATTTAGGCAGGCCTTAAATGTGAATAGTATTTAGATCCTAATCACTAAAATAGATACCATCGGAAAAAAAACCCCCAAAGAAACAAAAAAAAATGATTACAAATGCCACGGTCTATTTAGCAAAACATCACAATAAAATAAATGCAAGTATTAACGACCTGTTTGAGAAAGACCCCATAGTACGCAGCATATTTTTTTAAAATAAAAAAAAAGAAAGCGTTTCAACTGTGGTAGAGGTGATAAAATGACTGTGCCACCTGCTGACCGGGAAGTGCAATTACCAGAAAAAAGCAGCCATAGCTCTCCTCTCAGGCTCTCAGGGATTCCCTTCATGACTAGGTCTCTTGTCTTGGATGTGCGGTACATACACACACCTCGCCCAAATTCAAAGAAATGGATGTTCCAGGACTCTTCCTTCATCTTTTCTTTCGTCTGATTGACAAGGAAAGGGTGACGTAAGAGAACAAAGTTATTCAGCTGAAATGCAGGAAGTACATATTCTAAAAGATTGACGGCGCTCACTTCATGGAGAACAGCCAAAATATCCTAAAAGCGCTTTCAGGATATCTCAAAGCTCGAGTACCCAAGACTCGATTCTGAAAGGCAGCTAAAACTCCTTAGTAAGGTGTGGGAAAGGTATTAATCCCAAGGAGGAGGAGAAGAGGAAATTCATCTTTATAAACACTAGTGACTATGTGATCCTCTTCGATTCACTGTGCTGCCTCACAACTGTGGACGATATCTAAACAATGGTGTGTTTTTCATGTAAAGAACATAAAGCTTCTAAAACTTCATTATGTGATAAAGACCATAGTGAGTAATTATTAATGTGAAAACACCATTCACCCTGGCTTTCACAGTATTAGCCAGTGCTTTATATCCTAATATTGTACTTTTATGTAAACAGGTGAAAGGTGGAGGTTCAGGGTGTTGTTGGGTGCGAGTGTACTGCTTTGGGGCCCAGGTCTTCGGGCTGGTCCTTTTGGTAGATGTGGAGCAGGCCGTGTTTGGCAGTAGGGAGGCTGGGGCTATAGTGGTGGCCCTGAGGGAGCTCTCCCACTCCCAGCACTGGTGGGGTTGGTGGCAAAGATGGAGGGGTGCTGGGACTTGGAGTTTCCTGGCAGAGTTAATTTTGAATAAGCATTAGGTCTTACATGGACATCATGTAGTTTAGCTATACACAGACTAAAACTAATATTTACCCTTAAAACTCCAATGGTTCAATACCAAAACATTTGAATGTGAGAGTGCCGAAATATTCACGAGATATTCATTAGAGATTCTTAACTAATGCAGTGTCTTAGTGTTTGACTCACAGATTGCCCAGTCAGACCACAGAGCCTGTCAGGAGTGCGCTGCAGGAAGTCTGATATTCGCTGAACCAGGAAGTCCCGGTCTTTCAGGTTGGCAAACAAGAAGGTCATCTTATTTTTAGTGCTGATGGACAGCGGACTGGGCAAAACACTGCTACTGTCAGCTTTTTCTACTATAGACACCTAGACAGAGAGCAAGTGTGAAAAAGTGAGTACAACAGAGGTGCGCTTTATGGAATATGATACAAGTGGCTATGCATTTTTTTTTCCTCCCCCGAGAAATACAAACAGGTGAAATAGTCCTTTATGAGTAATTACCTCCATAAATAAATTCTGTTTGTATGAGTGAGAGATTGCATGAGATTGTAACAGAGAGGTTCAGAACAATAGGAATAAATGACAGTATGTATGCATGTTCATGAACCTATACATGTTCAGTATATAGTACTGGCAAATTACCCCAGTTTAAGACTGTGTGTGTGTGAAGCTAACCTCTCTGAGTGGTATAATGAGCTGACACAGGTCCTCCTCTCTGCTGGCGAAGCAGATATAGTTGTTAGACACAAACATCTGTCCAACAACGTGCATCTTGGCGAAGGGTGTCCACAGAGTGCAGTCCGTGTGGCCATCCAGACGCTCGTCTTGCGTCAGGCGAAACAGAGCTCTGTAGTGTTCATTTTTCGCCCGTGCGTCCAAGTCCCTGCAAACAAGAAACAACGTCTTGCGTTTCTCAGGCCCGCCTTTGTGGTGGAGCACACTGCAGCAAGATTCACTCTCCCCCAGCTAAGACGCCCAATGAGAGCGTTCCATTGTGCCTCTCAAGAGCTTCTCAAGTAGCGGCTAACCTTTTGAGTGCAGAGACGTTTCTGAGGGTCTTGCACGGCTTGGGGAGCGAGTGGTCAGCAGAGAAGCCCTCGTTGTCCAGTAGCTGCCGCATTGCGATGTTAGCCAGCTGCTCCATCAGCTTAAAGGTGTCATTGATGTTGAGGAACATGGAGAAAAAGTGCTGAGTGTCTCGGGTGCTCACACGTATGCTTTCCGGAAACACCAGTGTGGCATTCTTATCTAACTGAGTCACATCTGTCCACTGCACCACAAGCGTCACTACAGAAATGGAGAAAGAGAGAAACAGAAAAGTCTTACCCTGTGGAGGGAACATTTTTTCCCCTCAGTTTGAGTAGACACTCCTGAGTAATTTAACGTACGTATGTGAAAGTAAACGTTAACCAAAGAGCGCCGACATAACTCGATGAAAAGCCCTGCCAATTCTCCATTTATTCTATGACAGCTGAGCAGGATTCCACTCCCTCTTTCCATCCTTGCTTTCATCCTTTCTTCTTCCTCTCCTCTTTCATTCGCTCACTCTCTCACCCTCTTTCCCCAGCAGGAAGGAGTAGAAGCAAAGATGATTGATGGAGAGGTAGAGCCAGCCCTGCCGAGGTACTCTGCCCTTCCAGTAGCTACAGGAGTAGTAGTTCACCAGCTTCTCCTCCTCCGGCATTCCAAAGAGCTTCCGCATCTTCAGCTCCGCCTCCCGAAACTTCCCACAGTCCTCATCTTCCTGAGCCTGGCGGCCCTTGTTCTCCTCGGCAATGATGCCCTGCAGATTCAGACACACTCTGGGGTTAATTGGCTTCATTTCGTTTTTAACTCTCCAAGTGTAAACTGTTAGCAACTCTTCAAGTACAAAATGAACACTTATCAGACTTTAAGTGAAAGCTCACCTGAATCTTGCCTTTAACAAAGGTGGTGATGTCATGATCATTATCAAAGATAGAAAGAGTCTGCAGTAGATTAGCTTCAAGCCACTCCCAGTGCTCTGTTATCTCTTTGCGAGATGAGCCTGATGAGACACAGACAATAAATCCTGTGATAAACAATAAAATTCAGCAAAAGAGACATGAGATATTACCAAGTTTAGATAGTGCCACACACGGGTATAAGGTCAAGCACAGGTATAAGGTCCCGTGCAAACGTGAATCCCTTTATGAATGTGTTGCATAGCTTTGGCACCGTCTTGTTCCATTTTAAAAGTTTTCTAAATGCATGATGTTCAATTTGATTTGTTCCAAGACTCTGGTGACATGAGCACTGTTACTGTCCTGAACTCCTCAAACTGTTTTCAAAAGTTTGTAGGTAAGAGGTTAAGCACTGACCACAGGCGATGCTCCAGAAAATCTGTGAATCTCCAGTCTGATGTAGGATTCTATATGGAGCCACACGGGCACTGGAATCTAATACAACATCCAATGTCCCAACCAGAAGGCCTGGGGGACAGAAAGGGAGGAAGAGAGAAACAAATGAGAGAAAGAAGACAAAGCCAAAGTCATTCTTCAAAGTAACACCCATCTGTTAACCTCTTGTGGAGGCTAACGGGGTGTGTTTGGAAAGTAAGAAACGTCATGTGGTGTAGAAAGTTCACTCTCTGAGTCAATAACACTGTGCTACTTGTAAAGTCTTTAGCTCCTTCCTTAGTTGATTCACATATTTCAGTTAATTCATTACATACTGACCAGCATTTTTCCCAACAATATAGTGTAGTGACTCAGATGTCTCAATGAACAGGCTATTTTTGTATGATTTACTGGAATTTTAGACAGAACTGTAGCCAAGTATCTTATGCCGTGAGTGTCTGTGTGTCCCTAATTTCAGAGTGCATGTCGCGCATAAGTGGAAAAAAAAACAGCAAGAAATGTGAAGAGAACATACGCGGAAATGTTTGACAACTGCAAAAGGAACTGTTTCAGCAAATGTCAGCAATCAAGACCCTTCGTTATATATGCTTCATCCGAGCGGACCTGATAATAATGCTAGGCTAGAGATCATAATGTACTAATCATACTTTTTACAATAACAAGAAACGGAGTTCGCTAGGTTCTGATGTAATTCCGTTTGATAACGTTTCGGATGTGTTAGCTAAAAGCTATGAAAACAAGATGTCTTTGCCGTGTTATATGAAGCGCTTTGATGAGCATATTTGACTTAAGAAGAGTCATGTCCAGAAACATTTTGTAAAGCTAAAAAAATAAACAATGGAAAAAATGCTTGATAACTAGCGAGCTATGCTAGCTGGCCTAGCTATTTGTTTTAGCTGAAATGCCAACTCCAGTGGATGGCAAATATGATGGAACAGAGGGACAACTGACTTTAGCTATAATTCCTAGTTTTTATAAATGCAAGTTTTATGAACATAAGTGCTAGCTAGCCACAGAAGACGAGATATCACCCCCCCCCCCCTATCACTGAAAACAAGTAGCATCTTGCCAGAATTCATTACGTTGCCCTGACTGACATCATCTGTAGGAAGAGTGGGACTGATCCAAAAGTGTTATATAGGTTAATTCGACAAATTTAAATATTTGCCAGCCAGTGTGAAATGGAAGCTGACGTCCCACGTCAACGTCTTCTGGAAAATCAAAACGCTTGCTTGGTACCCATCTACTAAATCCGCAAGCCAGTTATGTTCAGACGATTAGCTAGCTAAATACTGCGAGAAGACTCCCAAGTAGCTAGTTAGCTAGCTAGACATGTTCGCTAACATCATAATGCATCTGAATTTTATAATAGCAAATTAGAGAGAATGGGCAGCATGGTCTGAATAAATACATACCAGTGATGCCGCCTCCTTTTCCATGCCCCTTTCTACGCTGAAGAATAAAAAAAGGATTTGCCCTTTCGCTAACCCAAAGTGCATTGGCCAGTAATACCTCCTCTGGAGTAATCCACATCTTTGCGGCAAATTTCGTCGTTTCTACCTCTGAATCACTTTCGTCCTGAAAATATAAAGTCTAACCATGCCAAATTCAACAGACTCCTTGCCTGGCGTTTCTGTTTGTCTACATGGACCAGGAGTGGATGAAGGCAGCAGCTACGATGATATGGTCAAAATGTCGGCATACGGGAGGAGATTTCAAAATAAAAGCATCTATCGTTACTCCAAGTCTACCGAGTCATGTTCTAATATTTTTGGTAGACTTTTTTAAACATTACTTTTTTAGAATCTTGTGTCTCAAACTAAATATTCTTTGATTTAGTTTTAGTTTGATGATAACCTGTGCCATAATTACCATATCATTTTTACCATAATCTGATATTCATCAAATGTTATTAGTCTTTCATAACTTACTGCCTGAGGCAAAAAATAAATAAATAATATATAAAAACGACTGCATAGCAGTACATTTTTTGTAATATGTATGCTGTGACATTATGTCCATAAACAATGAAAATGCTCCGCTTAGTGTTGACAAGTGAAAAAAATGTTTTTGTCCAGTGAGTGGATAGCTTCTCAAGTCTCAAGCTTCACTACTACCCTGAGGGCCACAGTATTGCAGTTTGGTGTTTTCCCTGCTTAACCAACAAAGATCTTAATAATTAGCAAGATGATGAACTGAAATATTACAGATCTGGAGACACTGTATACCTCCAGGACAGGGAGTACAGAACATTGGACTTTTCTATTCTAATCTAATCTAATCCAGCGATTCCCAGTAGCTCATAGCTCCAGCAGTCTTCTCATTTCATTGGTACTTCCAGTAGTGATACTATTCATGAAAAATACAGGCATGATTAAATTTTAAAAAGAGACCGAGAGGTCAACAAGAAAATGTTGTTACATTTAAATAATAAATACTGTAATTCCAGATTTCATTAAATTGCAAAAAACATTGATCAGTACTAAGATACACATTGGCCCTTTTGATTTATAACTTGAAATCCATATCATTGTTGATTATATAATTGCATTATTCAGCACATCTCTGGTTTCTCAGAATTAATCCAATATCCTATTAATTGATACCAAATTAAGATCAGTTAGAATTATATTCATTCCATAATTAAAAACAAGTTAACTGTGGAGTATTGCACAAACTAGCATCTACATTTTTTTCAACTTGCTTTACTTGTGTTGGTCTTTTGCAATTGTATAGATTTTTTTTGTGGTGTGTGAACAAATACAGGGGAAGTGCTCCTCCTAGTGGTGGCAAGCAGTAAAACCACTCCAGTTTTATAGACAGGACTTACTTGCTGCACCCACAGGGCCCCAGTATTTGATTTAAGGGATTCCCTGCTTTAGCACATCCAATTAAGCTCACAAATATCTTAATAATTAGATGATGAACTGAATTAGGTGTCTAACTACAGGAAATGTTCATCTATATTGAATTTAGAATTGTTTTGATATCCACATAATTGCTGGCCAGACCTTTACAGTACTCAAGAGGTCTCTGTGTCTTCTCAGAACTATTCCAGTATCCTATGGAGAGTTGCTATAATAGCCGAGTTAGCTAGATGCTGAGATACTACTATAAAACCACAAGTCTGCAAAGTGATTTTGTTAACTCTGAATATTACTTCTTGGCACTGCCATCTGGAAGTTTCACACACAAATAAAAGTATTAACAACAAATATTTATTGTCTCTCTTAATCCATGTGACTGAATGTTTACTCTGTCCTGTTTCTAAATAAGAATCAATACTTCTGAACCATTAAATCAGTCACAGAGGAAAAAATATGACATTTTCAATTCATGTATATAAAAATGTAGAGGCAATAAGTACAAAGGTTTAGAGACAACCAGGACATTTTTGTACAAATGTCCTTCATCAGCTGTGCTAAGAGCTTCAAACATTGATTGTGTGTACATACTGTATAAAATGGTCGACAAATTACTCTTTACAAAATATGTCAAAGAAACATAAAGTCTTTGTACTGGACCTTTTTCTCATTTATTCCTGTAATAATCTCAGTGTCTGTCTGAAGGACCAAAAACACTAGATCGAGAGCTCTCCTCCAAGTCTCAAACTTGACTGTCATATTGTCATACACTCCCAACACTTCGCTTTCTCTCTCCACCATCCTCTTCCCTTCTGTCCCTGGTGCCTCTGTAACATGCAGTTTCTTGCTCTCCCAGGCCCTTAGTTGCTGGGCAATATATGTCCATGCTTGTGCTTTTGTCACAACCTGACCGCAGTTCACCGACAGAGTGGAGATGTAGTCCATCCAGCCGTCTGCCATCAGCTGAAGAACCACGTTCTCATGAGGTTCTGCCCGTCTCGTCACTTCTGTCTGTCTGGCGTCTGAAAACTCATCACCTTGCCCCTGCTTCTCAGGCCTGATTTTGCCCACGTGTTTATGGAGATGATAAATGCACAACAGTTCAGTATCACCTGCACCAGGCAGCAGTTTTCCATCTTTGAGAGCATGATGCACCCGATAAACACAGTTCCAGAACTGATCTTCCAGGCTCTGGAGCTTGGAATAAACTGAGCTAGCAAGGACCACTGTGGCCAGAGCCATACCGCAGGCATCGACGGTCACCACTGTCATCGGGGCCTTGCCCGTCCCATGATATTCTCTCAGCACAGTCACTCGGACTCCGGCTCCCACACATCTCTCGCTGAGCTGTGTGACATACGAGATGGGAATGGCTCCTGTAGTCATGGCAAAGGCTTTCAAAATGGCTGCCCTTCCATGCTCAATAACCAGGATGTTGTGGCTAAGGAGGTGATCTTTCAGCTTCTGGGTGACCATTCCACTCACAAGAAGAATGTTGATACTGAGGTTCAGAACTATTCTCAATGCTTGGTCGACCCATTCCTTCTTATGGCTGACTCCAGTCAAGTTAGTGTGATCACAAAAGTATGTGACATTTTTAGGCCTGTTAAAACCTACATGACAGTATTGTTCACTCAGGTCACCGTTCACAATGGCAATTTTTAATTCCTGATCTTCAAAATGCTTGACTACTAAAGCCTGCTCAGCACACAACAACACGACATACCCATGGAAAACACAAGAGTTCTCTTCAGACAGTCCGGGCAGTGGGCATGTTGCCAACCTATCAACATCTAGAACTGTGTAATCCTGCTCTTGAGGCCTGTGTCTGCACTGAATCCGGCTAGCCTCTATCACTAAATTCATGGAAGTATCACATCCATGGCTAACAGCTTCAGCAAGGTGAACTAGGTCAAAACCTTTTGAGTCCTTTGGGTATAACACGTCTGCTTTGCCACTGTCACTTGAATAAAAATGCCTGCTGTGCTTGAGATTTATTCTGCACTTTGGAGAAAGCTTCTCTTTAATGGAACAAAGTTTAAAGTCTTCATTCAGGGTCTTGATAGTGACCTGAGTTGTTTCCTTCACGTCTGCAGTTAGGGAAGGCTCTGCGGACAGGCCAGCAGCATTGATACCATCGCCCCTGTCCAGCTGCCTCCCCCTCAGTCTCTGTAAAGAAGCCTTGTGTACCACCTCCAAAGACACAGCACTACACCTACAGGCCTCCACACACAGCTCCAGGCCTTTGGACATGCTAGTCATTATGTGTGAAATGGAAATGCCCATGTGAAGGCACTCCAGAGCCACCCTGCTCCAGATACCAGTCAGAAAAAGCAATGTGGCTGTGCCTGAGTGTAGTGACTCCTGTTGTGCCCGAATGGTCTCGTGCAGCAGCTGCCCCACAGAGTCGCTGAGCTCTAGCTGTTCCAGTAAACGATAGCATGAGCAGACCAGTGTTGCCTCCCCACTTGCCTCATCTTGGATTAGTTTGTAGCATTTGTTGGGGCCCAGAAAAGCACGAGCAGAGGCAGACAGGGCTTCTAGCTGCTGAAGCCCAATATGGCAACCCTGGTTTATTGCTGCAGATCCCAGCAGTGACATCTGTGGAGCAGAGAGACATGAAGGAAGAGATGCAGGGATTTAGTGATACAGCTGCTTGCAATGACATTGACATAGTACAGATTTAAAGATAAAAGGTCTTCAAATATTCCATAAAAACTGACAAGTTGAGGACTTGCAGCTATTCAATAGACATTTTAATCCAAATCTTTTATAAACTGTGTTTACAGATATATATAATTCTTACTGATGGATTGGCTTAGAATAAATTAAACCATAGCCTATTTTACTGTCCTTAAAACTGAAACATTGATTACACAGGCATAAAGCCATTCATGAAAAGGTCCGAGTACCGAGTTACTGTTATATTAAGAACGGCAACCTGAAATTAGATCAGCAAAAAAAAAACGTGACCATAGGTTTCTTAACTAGTTAGTCAGCTAGCTGGCTAGCTGGCTAGCTAGCTAGATTACTGTCTGTAAGCATAAGATAGCTAGAACTGCTAGCGCTATCTGGCTAACATTTTAGTTAAAACCTCTAATCATGTACGAAAGAATTTAATATTAGACATCAATAACCAAAAACTAAAATACATTTGATCAATAAAATACTATTGATCGATCCTCAACACAACAATACAGACCTCTACAACGATGTTCAAAACTTCATCCTTAGAAGCATGCGCATTGCAGACAAGTAACAAATACTTGCTTGTTACTAAGAGACAGCGTCTCAACGAATAACTGCCACTCACATGATAGCTAGCTACATGTCCCACCCACACACTTCCAATTGGGTTGATGTTGCGTTTATAAACCTAAACGTGCTTTCTATTTAAGAGTTCTGTTGTCAATCTATTGTTGGCCACACCCATTAAGAGTTGTTCAACCCCGCCGGGTAACCCAGCTAGCTAAACAGCTGCATATTGACGGTTTGTTTTTGTAACACTTTTTAGGGGGATATTTCAGATCTAACATGGTAAGAAATTACAATATTGATTACAGAAAAATACAATAAATCCAAGATGTACAATTTTTTCTGTCGTATAAACAACGAAAACCACACAAACGTTAGCTGTAAAGTGTCTAGCTGTGAAGCTAACTTTAGACTGTTATGGTAACCAAGTTTTACTACACGCGACCTAGCCTAGCTAGGTTACCTAGCCAAACATTGAGGGTGACTAAAATCAGCAAGGTACCATTACTTGTTATCTGTATAATACAGTATCACAAAGACAGTCTCTGAAAGTAAGAATTTATAGTTACAATGCCTCATTTTGCTTTACTAAAATGAAAGTTGGCTAATAGTTCATGACTGCACACAATATTACTGCTAGCAAGCTATATAGCCATCTGACAGTAAGCTACCAACCCAGCAGAGCAAATATAACGTGCACAACCAGATGGTCAGTGCAACAGATACTAGTTAAATAAGTTATTTTACTCCTCAACTCTAAGTCCCTCACAAATCCGATAATCACATCGCTTCCTGTTGAAAGATTCGGCATTGGAGTCTCTCGGGTTTATTTTCTAAAATCATATCTAGCTAGCAAATGCATTAGTTGTTTAAATGAATTTTGATTTGAAACACTGCTACGATTTATTTTGTAGTTAGCAGCGAACAAATGTGATTCATCACATTTTGTACTGCAACAATAAAGTGAACCCACATTTGTAAACGCATATATTGCAAAATATTAATTGTAATCACTCCTGTTTTATACAGGCTTCTAGCTTCAGAAAATCCAGTGCAACCGCAAACCAACGGAAAAAAGCGGGCCCAAAACCCGACCTGACGGAGGAACAAAAGCAGGAGATCCGGGAGGCGTTTGATCTCTTTGACACTGATGGTTCAGGTACTATAGACGTTAAAGAGCTTAAGGTAAGAGGATCAAATGTCAATTCAGAATGTTTTCATACGATAACGAGACATGTTATTATTTTAACTGGTCGCTTTATTTGGTACACCATTTTTATAGATTCATTTTATAAGTGGACAGCATGTGTCATGTTGGAATATGCAATTTGTAAACCTGTATCTGTTGGTACGCACATTTTGTCAGCCACCCCTATTCAATACTGGTCAGTTCCTGACCAAAAAAGACCACTGCTGACTTTCACAAAATTGGGCACCAACAATATAAACAGTAAAAACTCTACTTTAGGTTTCATTAATTACTATTTAATGATCATGATTCGTCTTTTTTCTGTTAGGTTGCTATGCGAGCTCTTGGTTTTGAGCCAAAGAAGGAGGAGATAAAGAAGATGATAGCTGACATTGATAAAGAAGGCTCAGGCACAATCGACTTCAATGATTTTCTTTCCATGATGACGCAAAAAATGGTGAATTGTCTAAGTAATCAAAACCTTAATTTGTATTTATTAATTTCTTTTATATGTAATAAATGTAACATCATATACACTTGACAAAATATGAAGTGATATAAACATAATTTTATGATGGGTGGTATCCATGTTATTGACACCTTGTATGTTAGGTACCATGTTTTTTATTATGTATATATGTGTGTGTGTATATATATAATATGTGTGTGTTTGTGTGTGTGAGTATGTACGTATGTGTTTGTGTGTGTGAGTATGTATATATGTGTGTATATATATATATATATATATATGTGTGTGTGTGCGCGCATGCATTGGAAAATGGGATTTTTTTTTTTTCTGACAGTCTGCACCATTCTCATTTTAATTAATTTGTGAAACAGAGTGAGAAAGACTCAAAAGAAGAAATCCTGAAAGCCTTCAGGTTGTTTGATGATGATGGAACAGGCAAAATTTCATTCAAAAATCTGAAACGAGTTGCAAAAGAGCTTGGAGAGAACCTCACAGATGAGGAATTACAGGTGGGGTTCGCCATGTGAAATAGCCCTCAGATTTGATGGAAGAATAATATATACATGAAAACAAACGCTAATTTCCTCATGTGTGCAAAAACAACCACTGAGATTATGTTCCACTAGATAATACTGTAGACTCAAAAAAAAAAAATCGCTATAGTGTACTGTGCTCTCAAGATTCTGTTTGATCAGTTCATTTTGATACTCTCCAAGAACAAATAGCTGATAGTATCAGAGTGATGTTTTTCACATTTTGTTCCACATCAGTTAAATGCATATTTCCTGTCTTGCAGGAAATGATAGACGAGGCAGACAGAGATGGAGATGGAGAAATCAATGAACAGGAGTTCTTGCGGATAATGAAGAAGACAAACTTGTACTGAATTCTGACTCTGTCTTTTTTTTAATCTCTCTCTTATTTCTTATTTTCAGTGTGAAAGCAGGCTTAAACAAGTTTTCTCTTTTTTGGAGCATTTTTGAAATTTTAGTATTCTGTCTTTGTAATAGAAAGAAATAATTTAATCTATACACTTTTTGTACAATATTGACTACAGAAATTAAAAATGTATTTACCTAAACTATTTTTTTTGGTCTGCCTCAGATATGATGTGTATATTTAGTTAACACATTTTTTTCCCCCCAGTTATCTGAACCCTTTACTAATTTTTGTTTTTGTAGTTTTTTTTTTTTTTGTTCTGTTTTCTGTAGGGGGCAACCTTACTGCTTGATTTTACCCATGCATGTAAAGTGTTATTATCAAACCCTCCCCAACCCACTGTTGGAGATGCCAGACATGGCTGAGAACAAGTGAAAAGCCAGTAATGCACACATTTTTAGGTCTGAAAAAATCTAAACTCCATGACATGAATCTTACTAATGTGACTGTAGGCCACATTTTGCCATTCAAATTTGCTAGTAGGCACCAAAAGTACAATACATTACATGTTCAGCACTGAGACTGATCTTATGTGTCTTATGTACCAAAG
The DNA here is from genome assembly GCA_025802075.1 of Tenebrosternarchus preto. Classification (NCBI taxonomy): domain Eukaryota; kingdom Metazoa; phylum Chordata; class Actinopteri; order Gymnotiformes; family Apteronotidae; genus Tenebrosternarchus; species Tenebrosternarchus preto. Next base: position 16,888,275 of record JAOYMR010000006.1, on the reverse strand, counting down.
ACCTTCACCAGAGTATGAGCTTTGTGTGATAAAAGTGGAAGAGAACTTGACTGGATTCTCATTGCAGGTTGAAATATATATCCTGAAGTAAATTCTTAAAGGAGCTAGAATTCAGGAATTAATTCAAACCATAAGACAAAAATCTATAGAGTAGAAAAAAGGCATTAGTCCCAAGATTCTATTTCCTCATTATAAACATAAAAAATGTACAGAAGCAATGAGACTTCAGCTACATTTAAGGTAGAATAAAAGTCTCAAAGTAAACGGCTTAAGGCGGATTGTTTTTTACACAACATCGTGATTGCAGGAAGTCTTGCTTTAATACAGTCCTGCAGGGTCAAAACGTGGCTTTCAATTTGAAACACCTTGAGTTTCACCTCTTATACATGACATTTAAGTGATTTGCAGTTTACAAGGATTGTGCACTGCACTGTGTGGCAGTCCATCAGTAATGAAAAGTATACCACAGAAATGACTCACGCGTTCTGAACCAAATGGCATGACTGTAACTAAATATAAATGACTAATGTGTCAGTAAAAGTGATTTTGAACTTTAAAGTTGTCACTGGAGATACAACACAATGCTCTAGCTGTAGATGTAGAAGACAGAATGTGACCATTCAGAGATAACCATAAATAATACATATACAGTTGGGAGCTAACAGAACCATTTGTTTTGAAACCTGCTTTTACTTCTTCTGCTGCCTGTACATGCGTTATAAACAGGATTTTTGTCATGGTACTCATTTTCCGAGCACTTTGAAATGTCGAAGTCATAGACGGCATTCTGAGTGTGTAGTGAAAGTGCCGTGTACAGGTTTCAGACACCAAAAAAACTCAAAATGGAAAATAGGAAGCAAATGAATAAAATGTGCATTTTGATGTTCATTCTGTTGCCATTTATTTGTGGCACACATTGGTCACTTTCTGATCAGTTACCTGTAAATGTATTGAGGCTTAAAATACTAAAAACAAATCTCACACACAGCCATACTCGGTTTTCCTTTCTTCCTTTTGCCTTTACCTTCCACATCTTTTCTAGCTCTTCCTTCAGCCCTTATCTGTCATCACAGGCCTCAAGTGAGCTCCATCCACTATCAGCTGGTTCATTTGTGCTGCTTTGTACTCATGGAGGGTAGTTAACATAGACCATGTCCGGGCCATGTCATGACAGCACTACTCATATAATTAAAAATCCAATTTAATGGAAACCACTGAACATTGTTTAAAACAGTAATTCAGTGTCAGGCAAGGCAGGTCCAGGTTGTCTAGGTTCCATCCAGGTGAGTCCAGGTGATCATGGTTCTGTTCAGGTGAATCCACTTGGCCCAGGTGGGGGGAGCTTAGCCTATGCCTCAGTCTTGCAGCAGTTTCCAAACAGATTTTATTTAGTTAGTTATACAGCTCTACACTGTGACATGACAGGCAGATGCAACCCTGGAGTATTAAATATGCGTTTATCTAACCAAAGACCTGACTAAACAGGGTTTTCTGCTAGGATTTAAAGACTGACAGTGTGTTTGCATCAAAACAGAAGGCCTCGGAAGCAAAATAATTTGAGCGTTATTGGTTAATAGTGGTATTTTATAGTTAAAGAATTTAACTGGCAGTCTGTATAGGGTCAATAGAATAGGCTTATGACACATAATGTAATTTGATGACTGAAACGTAAACAGTCATTCAGATTGTTTTGATAAAAATGCAGCTAGAAAAGCATATTAGGTGACCGCAGCAGTAACAGGAGCCAAGGGCCTGTAATGTTAAAAGTTAACATTAACCTCACAGAAAGCTATTAAAGTCATTACAAATACAAATAAGTTTTTTGGATTGTTTTTGCGCATACATGCATATACTTCATACATGCCCATTTCAAACCCCAAGTTTTATGTATCATGTAAGCAAAAGTGAATGAGTATACAGTGGATTTAGAAACAGTGGATGCAGAAAAGTAGTCAGACCCAGTTATTTAACCATTACCACTGAAGTCATGCTTTTCTTTAAATATTTATACATTTATATTTAAATGTATAGTTTTATGCAAGTTTGCTGCTCTTCTGATCCACTGAGGATGAGATCTTTTCATTATTATAGGATAATTAAATGATGATAATAACAATAACAACAACAACAACAACAACAACAACAACAATAATAATAATAATAATAATAATGTGCTTTAGTCTTTGTCTGAATATTGTAAATGATGTAATAAACTTTAAAATGTCTATTTGCATTTGCACTGAAATGTTTTGTCTCATGATCATGTATTGTGCATCTTGATTTTTTCTCTGTTTTTCTGGCAGTATCTGAGATTATGAGTATTTTTAAATCCTAACCTATTTGTACAAGCTAAGGATGCGTGGACATTTTTGCTGTGTGGACAGCAAAGTATTTTATAAATCACTCTGTATAATCCACTCACACATACACACATTCACAGCTCCTGCCACAATCCCAGTTACCCACTTATTAGTTATTACATTCTATACTTTATTAGTTATTACCTGTTCCTTGTTTGCTCTCTTTTGTCCTGATATTTACTCCCACAGGTCCAGGCTGTCAGTGCCGTGCCTGTGCCTGCTCTCAAGCACCTACTTCCCTGCGCTCATCTAATGCTTTGAGTTATTCCTGTTGCTTTGAGTTATTCCTGTTGCTTTGAGTTATTCCTCTCTATTTCTTTCTTGTTCAAGTTGAGTTTATGGAGAATAAAGGTTCTTACAATTCTTTGCTGCCACCATTACAAATAGTAGTACTAGTACTACTAACAATGATATTCATTAGATTATAATCAGGTTTAAGAGACGTACTGTTTATTTTTACATTTCTTGCAATTATGATCTCATGTGTTAGCCTGTTTAAATGTATTAACTCATTAACCAATAAAGTTTCTTTTGGAAAGACATATGATCCAGGTCCTGAAACTCAGGTATTGTTATGCTGGCTGATTATAGAAATGTTTAATACACAAAACCCAGATAAACTGTTGATTTACTGGTCTAGACGACTTTTTCTTTAGTAGATACATAGTGAGGATTGAGAAGATTAAGAACCAAGGAAAGCATCATCTAACAGAGCATACTTTCGTATAATATACTTGAGACATGCTTCAAACATATTTCTCTTGCATTTCACGACTTTCAGGTCAAAACGTCTTAGACATGTTCTCGGAAAGAAGACCCCATATTTCACAGAAATAAATCAACAAGATCATTTTAAAATATAGTTCAACTCAGGTTGACCTTCTAAAATCATAAACAGGACGAGATTGCTGATAGACATGTATTCCACATACAAGCATCTAAACGAACAATTCCTAGTGTACGGAGACACCCAAAAAGGCCATCCCCCACCTACACCCTGCCGTCTTCCTGTACACTTACCGTAATGTCCGCAAGATCGGCCTGCTTCGCTCTCTCACTCTGAATAAACCTGAACACCGAAACACTTGTGGGATTTTGCACAACACTGATATCATGTTTACAATGGCTTGTGTGTGCAAATGCATGTATGTTTTATATGGATGGTGTGCACGTGGGTGCCCATTATTTATTGTGTTTCTTGTGTTTAATTCTTGTAGTAAGAAAGTGGAAATGAGTGTCTACATCTGAATTATTGCCAAGATATAAGAATGTTAACATGTAGAGATATAAAAACTCTCAAGACATGCACAAATTATGGTGAAAAATATTTGTGAAAATTAACATTCCTGAAACAGAAATGAAAAACAAAATACAACATCCTCTTAATTTTTAAAATGTTGTGTTTTATTAAGTGGCTAGTGAATGAAAACAAGTGGAGAACTGTATTTGTTGAATCAATCCAATTTGTAAACAATATCTCACAATGACTCAGTAAACTGAAAAAACAGCTGGGTTTCTTTGTTTAGTCAGTCAGTGACTGCAGTTTTTCTTCGGTACTAGTTAACACTACAAAAACAAGCCTGTGTGAAGCTAACACATGCAATATCGACAGGTGGAACTCATGAATTGTTTCATTAGCAAGGCAGCTGGTGCAGAAGTAGATTGTTTTTTTATATTGTATAGATTAAAGTAAGTGTTTTTACACACTCAAAGATGATTGAAAAAAACATTAAAACTAAGAGAGGTGAAACTCTGTATAGCTGAGTTTTGCAAAACATTCAGTTTCATTCAACCCACAGACTTTTATACCTTTAGTTCCAACTTTGTTATTTAAATCAGGTGGATCTTGTCTAGACAAGCTACATAAGGAGGGTTCTTTTATTGTATAAGTCTTTACAAAACTGAGTTTCCAGCGCTGCATTTATTTCCGCATTACAGACACATTTTCCATATTAAGTTGTTTCCATGACATATTTTTTTTCTTTTACAAAACAATTTCCTGAAACATTTTTGCTGAGATGAATAAAGAAATAGTTCACAAACAATCAGGAAATCTGGTACATTTCAAGCAGCTAAACGGTAATCAGTAAAACTTTTTGTTGATCAATAGGAAACACTCAACAAGTTTTAACTTATTCAGACATAACCTTCCAACAATATTGTTAATCCCCCCCCTTCCGTGATAACCCCATGATAATGGGGTGGTGGTAGGTCGCTGGTTAATGCTCCTGACTAATAATCAGAAGGTTGCTGGTTCAAACCCTAACCCTGAGCAAAGCCTTTATCCCTCAACTGCTCAAGAAGTGTTAAGTTGCTTTGGATATAAGCATCAGCTAAACGTTAAAAATAATTTAAGCATCAACCCACAGTCAGTATTATTTCTATACTTATGTCCCAAACCTTTTCAAAAAGGCATTAGTAGCAGGTAGCAAATTGTGTCCCTCATGCATCAGGGATTCCCTTGCAGGATCATGCTGGTTTTCTGGCTCACCCAGTGTGCAATCAGTCAGCTCACAGCTCACTGTATACCAGTGGTGCCAGGAGTGGTGATATACAATTTCAAATAGTCCCCAGTGGCTTGTTGCCACAGTATTTATATTCTTTCCTTGCAGTGTTTTGCGCAGGCAGTACAGAAGTATTGCATAAACATGTTAGAAATTTGTCTGTTTTCAGTTTAAAAATATATATTTTTTAGCTATTAAATAGGATATTGTTGTGTTAAATACGGAAATTACATTGATGGATTGGTTATAACCAAACCAGCAATACCCCAGTGGGATTCTCAACTCCTCACCTCCCTTTCTCTTTCTCCTTGCCTTTCCACTCCCTTGGAACTCACCTGTTGTTGGAGGAGCCCTCTAATCATAATTCATCAGATCTTGTGCTACTCCTGTGCTACCCACTTATATCTCTCCTGTGGCAAGAATATCATACTTATGAGCTGCATCATCCTTAGAAGACCTTGGATCTCCAACATCTGACCTTTAGATGCAGTCCATAACCTACTGTATCACTACTGTGACTTTGTCAGTCATTTTACCACATGACACCATCATTCTGGATTACTGTTTCCTCTTGAAACATTTTGGTTTCTCTATTTTCTTCAGCAGAATGTGATTACGCTTAAGACAGATACTGACACTGACACTTCTCCTGGTTTTGGTGGTTTCTATTATAGCTGCTTTTTCACGCCTTCCTAATTTGGCATGGTGTAACGGGGCGGCTAAAGAGACGGAGGCAGGAGGCGAGAGTGGCAGAGGCACATCTTTACTGTCCATGTTTAAACGTACAACATAAAGCGCTAAACACAGTAAACAAAGTGACAATCATGACAGCGAAAACTACCACCTGGCAAACCGGCTTGAGGGCAGCTCAATGTGGGGAATAAACACCAGGAAAAGTGGCTCCAATGCGCAGCACTGGAGTACTGACACTGTGGGGTTTAAATACGTGCTAAAATGGATGAGGGACAGGTGTGTAGGGTTAAAAGCTGGGTGATTGGGACCGTGGGAGTGTCTGAGTGCTGCAACCTGAGGGAGGGGGCGTGGTTAGTGAGCTGCAGAACCGGTCTCCAGTGACACATGGAATAAACCAACATTTTTCAAGGATATCCTGTAATGCAGAGGTAAGGGATGTGTGAAAGATGCAGGCCGTTTAGATCCATCAACTTGATGGTCTGGCATGCCTAGGTCTCTATGCAGGTTTTACAGTTTTGCTTTAGCATTAAATAGCAGAGAAACAAAAGAGAGCAAACAAGGAACAAGTGCATGTAATAACTAATAAGTAGCTGATTGGGATAGTGGCAGGTGGTGAATGTGTGTGTGTGTGTGTGTGTGTGTGAGTGAGTGTGTGTGTGTGTGTGTGTGGACATGTCCCTATTGTATTGGTGCTAATTTATCAGGTACAACAATATTTCTTGGATCTTTAAATTTCAGTTCCACTGCTGGTTTCAGGTGGTTAACTACCCAAATATAACCAGGCAGCATTGGTCAAGTCTTCAGAAACTAGGTTTTGGATTAAAGGTCTATATTCCATACCTCTGGGATAGAGGATGGCTAAGACAGATTGTGCATATCAAGAGATGTACAAAAATGAAGTGGCTGTTGAAGGTATCATGGTATTTCTATACAAACACAAATACATGCGCAATGTTTATCTGGGGCAAATCCATCAGTAGTGGTAACACGGTGTTAAGACCATGGTCAAATAGAGGTTAAGAAAGACAATGAAATTAAACAAAAAATGAAAATGAAAGGAACATAGGACAAACAAAAAGGATAAAACAGAGGGGATAAAACAAAAGTGTCACAAGTGGAAGTTACAAAACATATAGCAAAATTAGAAGTAGGTACAATAACCAACAATATAAAACACAACACAGGGTATAAATATACTGGAAAAGACAATGAAAATACCTGAAACCAATAAAGGCCAGAAAAAGAAAAAAAAACACGAAACAAGAGGTAAAACCAGGAATGAAAGTAAAACAAAAGAACACATGGAATCTGTTGCCACAGATACCATGATACCAAGGGGGAAGCATTATTGAACCCCTACCCAACAAATGGCTTTCAAAGCAGAACCGAGACAAGAGGCAACGGAGGAAGAGACAGAAGACATAGTGAGGGTGGAAACAGGAGCTAGTGCACAGGTGGGAGCGGGCGGCATGGCGGGGAGAGGTGCAGGAATAGGAGTGAGGACAAAGGTGGGAACAGAAACAGGAGCTGAGATGAGGGCAAGAACAGGTGTCAGGGTGAGTAGGAATGGGATCTGGCCAGGAAACATGAGGAAGACTAGACAGGAGACAGGGCAGGATGCTGAACAGGACAAGCCAGGGACTGGAATAGCCGCTGGACAGCAGAGGACTGATGAATAATAGGCTATGGGGACAAAAATGGGCGGCAGTGCCTCATACTGGTGAGGGGCAGCACATATGGTACAGTCCAGGAAACAGACTGAAACTGAAGTAGTGCCCAAGCAGGAAGTGAATGCATGTGTAATGGTGAATGGTTTCTTATCATCTGATAGAAGGGTTCGGACTCTGGAAGGAATGGCAGGTCCCTTTTTACCAAGACAGGAGAGAAATGAGAATAGATAAAATGTTTTAATAATCATATATAAACACAGCACAAGAATAGAATGAAAATAACAAAACTAATGAGCATGAGATATACCTGGAAACACTAACTAAACATAGAGGGAACTATAACTATGGCGATACATACCAAAGACATGACAGATACATGACAGATTACGTAACATAGAAACTTACTAGAGTATGGGAGAGTACAATAGAACGAGAAAACAGAGTTAGCAAAGACTTGAACAAACAAAAACCAACAAGGACAAATAAGATCAAGAGCTTGACACAGGAATAACCAGGACCATGGGTAACAGGAACTTGAAATATGAAACATGAAGCTCACTAGAACAAGAACTAAGACGAGACCGAAACAGAGAAGGAATAACTAAACCAAAGGCAAGATAGGGAGTGAATGAACCTAAGGAACATAAATACATGAACTAAATACCAGAAACAAGAACCAACGTTGAGCATAATGAGCAAGAAGCATAAAAACAAAAAGCAGGAAGGGATATAGAACAGCCATGAAAGAGTGCAGGAAACAGCAGGCTGGGCAACGTCTGCCATGCCAGGTATAGGATGCTGGGTGGCTGCAGGGGAACACATAGACAGAGAGGCACCTGGGCATTCTCTCACACCTACAGTCCCTACCACATGATGTACTGGAGAGGCCTTATGAGCACAGAGCTACCCCCAAATCCCTGATGGGGAATCCTCATGACAGGCTTCCTGTAAGCAATGATGAGGAGTCCTTATTTCCATGCCAGGGGGATTTCCTTTCTAGAACTTGGCCACATTGAGACTGGGCTAACTCGGGTTGCCGCGGTGAGGAAGCTGGATGTTCATCTCAAGGAAACAACCATAAACCAGAACATTGCTGGCTTACTGTGTCCTGGTAGGCCAGTTATTCTGTAACTTTGAGAGAGGCATAGTTGGATGCAAGTACATGGATAGGCAAGTTTATTTATGGCTATTCTATAATGGTTAGTGTTAGCATGATCCAGAGCCAAATAGCCAGACTTCAAGAAGGAAAGCAAACATTTTGAAAAACACAAATAAAACAAGAAACAAAGCAAAAAACATGAAAAGAATATAAAGAATAATCCAAAAACACAGAAGCAGATAAAAAGCACAGAGAAGGTACAGAACATAGAGCAACATGAGGTAGACACAGCAACACAGAGCATTTGAAAACTATCATTCAACAGTGATAAGGATTATTGACAATTAGAGAACATACCAGATTTGCAAGGCCAGACTGTATAACACTGAGAAAAATTGCAGAAAAAAGAGAATTAAAAAAACAAGCTGCGCAAAGATGTCATCATACCTTGTTAAAGGTTCTTGACAAGGACATTTAGAAAAAGATTAAATATACCCAGAAGAATGCACTGCTTTTCCAAAGAGAACATAACAGCATAGCTTAGGTTTTCAAAGTTGCATTTCAGCCAACTTCTAAAGATTTCTGGAAAAAAAAAATCTTTGGACAGATGAGGCCTCCTTCAAATTTTCTGTTCTACCTTAAATCTTGTTCTTCTCATCTGTTTGTACTGCCATTTAAGGTGGCATGGAAAATATGAATAAAGAGCCAGCTTCAGCTTCATGAACCACACTGTATATTTATTTTAAACTGCATGAAGCAAAAGTGCAATCTGCATTTGAATTGGAGACCTTTCCTGGTGAATTTGTGATTGCACACTGGTGTATAGTAGTTTTATTATGCTGTTTCATTAAGCGCTGCTGCTGCTGCTGAAGCCACTTTTTGCTTGCTTCAAATTAAAATAACAATTACTGATTAGATGAAAATGATTGTGAACTGCTGATGTGTTGTGCATTTCAATGAGGGGGAGAAAGGATTCATTTTGCTGGCAGCAAACCTTTGCAATTTACACAACTGACATTAATGACAGAAAGGTGACATGCTCTCACTTATCATTTAATGCAATGCAATATATATCTATCAATTCATAGTATACAGGGCAATACATGAAATATGTAACATAGAGACAAGCAGATCAAAAGGACTTACAATTACTGTTGTCACGGTTGTCATAAAGACAAGGAACCTTTTTACAGTGACTTACACTTACATGCATACATGCAGACCTACTGCTGATTCAGAATAAAAGTGTGTAAATTCATTTTGAGTGTACAGTAAGTGTAGGCCATGTTCACTCTCTCTCTCACACACACACAAATGCATGTGTATCCACACCTCTTAAGTTTG
>JAOYMR010000006.1:16845510-16860250 GCA_025802075.1 Tenebrosternarchus preto | reverse complement strand
TGGACACAGAGCTCTGTGAACATCCAGCCTCTTTAGCAATGACCTTTTGTGTCTTGCCCTCCTTGTGCAAGGTGTCAATGGTCATCTTTTGGACAGCTATCAAGTCAGCAGTTCTCTCCATGATTGTGTAGCCTACAGAACTAGACTGAGAGACCATTAAAAGGCCTTTTGCATGTGTTTTGAGTTAATAAGCTGATTAGATTGTGGCACCAGGTGTCTTCAATATCAAACCTTTTCACAATATTCTAATTTTCTGAGATACTGAATTTGGGATTTTCATTAGTTGTCAGTTAAAATTGTCAAAATTAAAAGAAATAAACATTTGTAATATAACAGTTTGTGTGTAATAAATGAATATAATATACAAGTTTCATTTATTGAATGGAATTATTGAAATAAATCGACTTTTTCATGATATTATAATTTTATGACCAGCAACTGTATAGTGTTTCTCCAGTTGTAAACTCTTCGCGAAGTATTGCCGAATTCCTAGTACCGTAAGTATACTGAGCGGTTTCTTCTCATGCGGCTTTCTAGTTGCCAGTTCTGTTTGCCTGCCTCTCAACTACGTGGTTTGCCTTCCCCTACCTGTACTGTTGCCTGGTCTCTCTGTTTACTCGTGATCGACCTCGGACTGTGTTTTGGGATTTTCTTTACCCTGCCTGCCTTCCTGTAAGAATAAACCTTTTACTTTGCCGCAAATGGGTCCTGACTGTGTTCATGAATGCGTGCCGTTACAGTTTGTATTTGGTTAAATGAGCTATTCTTGAAAATTAGCCGATAATAATGTCATCGACTGAGCAAACATCTGCTCATCATGTCCAGCCACAGCCCCACGAGAGCTACACAGAGGGGGTTCTCTTTATTTATAAGGAATTCTTATGCCTTAAAAAGCTCACCTTTCCTCTTCCCTGGCAACTGGAGGACAGGGAATGACGGTGTGGGCCAGCGGAGCAAAAGGGAACTCCCTGAATTCCTATCATATTACAGGAATGTCCTGAAGACCGAGGTAAGAGACACAAAACAGGGTGAGAGAGAAATTCCTTTTCAGCATCAAGCCTTGAGTCATTAGGACTGTCGCTGGGACTTTCCCCTCCACAGCTGTGGGCTGCCGTATCGACTGCCTCCTGTGCCTCTAGGTTAAAGCAGGTACTCTAATTGGTTTTTGAATGTTCGACCCTCTGTCCATGTCTTCTATTCTATCAGCGCTTTATAAACACTATAGCGTGTTCTATACTCACTTTATAAACACCATTAATAAATACTAAGAGGGAGGGAGTAAAAAGCAGGTAGTGTAATGAATGTAATGTGTCTCCTGTAAGAGCAAATTGATTCAAGAAGGTAGTATTGCCATCTAGTGTTATAGTTTCCATTCAACAATGCTCATTAATTTCCTTCGAAATCAGTTTAGATACATAGCCACTGTGCTGCCTATCCTGTTCTTGTTTTAAGGAAAAAATAGATGTTGGAATATGTATCAGTAACAATGCTTAGATTTAACATATATACAGTAACAATGCTTAGCATTAACACTAGCTTTGACATGTATACAGTAACAATGCTTAGCTTTAACACTGTTTAGCTTTAACATACACCCATATATTACTTAGAATACTCTGCAAGGGTTAACACTCATATTAGGGGAACATTTACTCGTTTAGTTGTAGCTGTGAGAGAAAGACATGAAGACTCCTTGATCAGTGCAGAGACAGCAAGTATGTGCCAAAAAACAGGAAAATGTCCTTGAGCAGTTAGAAAAAGTACAGCTTAGAATAGGGAAGTTTTTTGAATACATGAGTGTGTGTAAATGTTGTATGATCAGATCTCCACTGTGAAGTGACATCTCCAGAGATCTCTGTGGCAATAAATGGTTGAAAGGGAACTCGCTGTCTCCGGTCTATTCTTCTACGCATCAAACTGTCACACTTGTGACAATTTGGTGACCCTCGACGTGATGCGTTAGAAGGCTCATTCGGACAGCTGATCTTACTATGGACTCTGTCGCCATGTTGGCCAACTACTAATTAGGTAAGCACAAACCTGTTCTCGAATTCTGCATACTGAATAGTCTAAATTAGTGACTATAGGTTCGGCAGGACTGCTGGGTTAGAGGCCATATTCGGGGAAATTCAGCACCCCTGAATCACTAAAGTAAGTCACGAAAAGCCTTGCCTGGGTATGGAAACCTTGCGGTGTTAACAAAATATCCAGAGAAACAAGTAAAAATATTCAAAGAAAAATTAGATGGGCTGATAAAGGAGAAAGGAGGGAATCCAGAGGACAGAGTGTGTTTGGGCAAGTGGATCAAGGAAAAGGCAAAGGAGCATGAGAAAGAAAAAGATAAGGAAAAAAATGAAATGGAGCACATAGGGCGCCTGTTCAAAGGAAAAAGCCCCCACCATATCAGGTTCGCCTGGAAGAGACAAAGGTGGAAGCAAGCGCTCCACAACCAAGCACTCCACCACCCCCAGCTGGCCTCTACCCGGTACTGCAGATTGAGGGAGGCCGTCCGGGAATAGAAACCCCAAGGGAGACAGACACGGAAGACAGCGCAGGCGACACTGACGGAGGAGCGGATACAGATCCAGATAGGACATAGGAGATATAAGCCATTTACATTAGGAAACCTACAGGCCCTAGTAGATAAACTGCCCCCCGTGTCAGAGGGCAGAGGGTTGTGGTTGGCCAAGTTAGACACTTTGACTGCTCTGAGCTGAGAGAAGTAGAGGAAGATGCATGAACCACTCAAGTGGCCGATTCGACCAGGTTTACTTGGGTGTCCACGGGGATCGGAGACGCAACGAGGGAAAAATACCTTTTACCTAGTGGGGCCGCTATACCTAAATTAAAGTGGGAAACTAGTCAAAACCCTTGTGAGTATGTAGCTAAATGCATAGAGGACTGGATCAAATATACAGTCCATCAACCTGGTAGACAAGGTGTGCATCAAGAGTGGTATAGAAAAGTGGTGTTATAAGAAGAAGGCACAAACACTTGATGCACCACCTCACTAGAGCACAGGAGAAATCTCAGAAGGACAAGGACACCCTAACAGAGTTGCAGACACAATTCCTGAAGTTCCAGGTGGGTGAGGCCAGGAACAAAGCAACAGAGAAAAAAGAAGGCGGCGAAGGTCATGGCCGCGGGGGCCCCTCAGGACACCACACCCACACTATCACAAAGGGGTTGGAACGAAAACCAGTGGGGAAATAGAGGAGGCCCTAGAGGGAGACCATGGCAGAAGTGTTCCGGTGGGTATGGGAATGGCCAGGGGGTCCGGGAGGACCGAGCGATGGCTATGGCCAACATGGAGGATGTTTTGTGGGCGGGCAAATGGATCATTGGTCAAGGGAGTGTCCCCTAAACCTAAACCGAGAATGGCCCAGACAACGTGAACCTGATGGAAGATCACAAACTGCACTTCCTGGTTGACACTGGAGCAGCACAATCTGCTCTCAAAGGACTTTACTTCCCAACCAAACTAGAGGGAGATTACATCAACGTGGTAGGGTTCTTGGAGAAACCTCAACATCTGCCTCTGACAATGCCCCTGCGGGTAGAAGTAGGAGTATTCTACAATCGGCACCACGAAGACTGGTACCAAGACGAGTTTAGCGACGACCTGGAGGGTCAGACCTGGGAAATAACCTGTCACACAATCTTTGTGGGTCCTGAAGGAGTCGCGGTGGCCATAGATCTGACCCCCGAACAGAAACAATAGTGATGGAGGATGAAGCTGCCCCCCCACGTATCCCTGGCACTGCACCCCAGCCACCAGGTCTAGGAACTAGGCCCAATTGTTAAAAGAGGACTCCAGTGCAAAGATTGGCTGTACACACAAATTCCAAATGTGTCCCACTCCCCAAGTTGCAACATGTATGCTATTAGAACTGACACTGTAGAGTCTGCCTAGAACATCAACAAATTTCTAGTAATCATGGTAGGCAAATGACTGATCACCCAGATGCTGAGACTATCATTAGTCAGTTGCCCGAGTCCTTGTGGGCCAATGGCCCAACTGACGTAGGCCTCACAAACTGTGAGCCTGTCACATTCCAGGTAGCTATAGACTGGCCCATTTGTGTTAAAGAGTACCCATACAAACCAGAAGCGGAATGGGGAATTCATGGCACCATTGAGGGGCTTGTCCACACAGGGGTTTTGGAACCATTAGCAGCAGATTGGAACACTTCGATTGTACCAGTAGAGTACAAGCTGTTAATGATGTGCTGCTCACACCTGTCATACCAGTCCCGAACCCCTATGTGGCCCTGACTAACCTGTCACCTGACCAGACCTGGTTTGCTTGCATCGACCTCGCCAAGGTGTTTTTCTGCATTCCCTTGCACAAATCATGCCGAGACATTGTGTCCTTCACATTCAGGGGTCAACAGTACAGGTACACTAGATTACCACAGGGTTTTGCTATATCTCTAGGCATCTTTAATCAGGTTCTTAAACAGGCCCTAGGGGGCTGCCCCCTCCCACCTCACACCACTGTAATACAGTACGTCGACGACCTGCTCATCATGTCCGACTCTGACTCTTTGCATTGTCTACAGGCCACAAGCAGTGTCCTGAAACGACTCTGGGAGAAGGGCTTCAAGGTTGCAAAAGACAAGTTACAGGTGGCCCGAAAGCAGATGACGTTTCGCGGTCAAGTAGTCTCCCAGAACGCCAAAGGCCTGTCCCCGTCACAAAGCACCACCATACTACATCACCCCAAACTGGTAATGGTTAAGGACATGTTGTCATTTTTGGGCCTCACAGGTTATAGTAGACACTACATCCCAGATTACGTAGGCCACACATGAGCCCTATGAGACATGGTGAGAGTTCAAGGCATGAGGACCCTCAACACAACCCTGGAATGGACGAAGGAGGGTGAAACGGCCTTCGTGAAGCTAAAACAGCTGTTGGCACAGGCGGTGGACCTGGCCTCACTGGGCTACAACCTACAACCTCATCAGTGCAAACAAGAAGTCAGAAAACAAGAAAAAGTAAGACCAGACCTAGAGGCGGAGGCCATCCCAGGAGCCCGCAATTACTACACAGATGGATGTGGGTTCAGAGATCAGCCAGGAGGCCTGGTAGCAGGATTCGCAGTGGTAGAAGAGAGAGAAGGAATATTCCACACGGTGGCAGCAGAGAGGCTCACGGGATTGCAGTCAGCCCAAAGAGCAGAGGTGATAGCAGTTACCATAGCACTCAGGCTAAGAGCAGGAAAGGAGGTTAACATCTACACAGACTCAGCCTATGCAGTGGGAGCAGCACATGTTGATGGCCACTTAGCTAAGCACAAATCGGATAAGTACTAGCCATAATATATGCCAGTATTATAAATTCAATTTGCAGCCTTCAGGATTCCAGAGTTTCTGAGTTGTTGCCATCACTCTGAGGTATGATTGACATGCTTGTTAATGAGGAAGCCTGTATCGCCCACGTACCGAATAACATGCCAAATAAACAAGGTTCATATTTATCTGTGTCTTGATTTTAGGATGGCCAGGTATTTATTCAGTTTTGTATGTTTAATGTGGGGGAGACAGGGGGCTGGTTGCAACAGCATTCCCTTTCACCAATAAGGGACGACCTAAGAATGATGTGATGCACTTTCATGTTTGACCACTTCCTTCCTGACCTTTGCACGTGAAATTGGACCAGCTTTATGTGTGAAAATGTATGAAGAAATGCAGTCAAAATGCTGCAAGTAAGAACATACATATATACACTATATTGCCAAAAGTATTCGCTCACCCATCCAAATGACGGTGCACCAGTGCACAAAGCAAGGTCCATAAAGACATGGATGACAGAGTCTGGTGTGGATGAACTTGACTGGCCTGCCCAGAGTCCCTGACCTCAACCTGATAGAACACCTTTGGAATGAATTAGAGCAGAGACTGAGAGCCAGGCCTTCTTGTCCAACATCATTATGTGACCTCACATTCTGGAAGAATTGTCAAAAATCCCCATAAACATACTCCTAAACCTTGTGGACAGCCTTCCCAGAAGAGTTGAAGCTGTACTAGCTGCAAAGGGTGGACCAACGTCATATTGAACCCTAAGGATTAGGAATGGGATGTCACTTAATCTCATATGTGAGTCATGGAAGGTCAGCGAATACTTTTGGCAATATAGTGTATGTATGTATATATATATATATATATATATATATATATATATACACACACACACACAAACACAGGTGCTGGTCATAAAATTAGAATATCATGAAAAAGTTCATGCTGAAACTTTTTGTTAAACAGTGGATGAGAGGGGTGAGGATGGTTGTATCACAACCATTAAAAAAACTGTTACTAAAACCATAATGATGACGAAAAACATTTTCACCATCTTACTTTTTCTCTATTCTCTTCAGGGGTGTGCCTAATACTCAAATCTGTACCAGATGACATGAGGCAGGGAAACACAGTAAGGTCTGTTACCAAATCATATTCTGACTGCCATGTGACACTGAGCAGATACTGCAAGAAATTATAAAACATCAGAACAAGGACCGAGATGGCTGCCCACTGTGGGCTAATCATAGCAGTGCAAAAGAACCAAGATGGCTGCCCACTGTGGGCTTTAGGGATGGGGTTTTAGCAGGGAGTATCAGTTCTTTTATCTGGTGTGTGTTGGTATGTACAGGAAGAAATGCGTCGATAAGCTTTTTATTTCCTCCTGAACATACGTCAGGATGTACAATAAACTGATTTAGAAGGATATTTTGTCGTGTGGTTTTTAATTCTTCACTCTTATTGTTACAACTTGCTCCAGTAGTGGGGCAGGTTGTAACAATGGAACTCCTTGTATTTAATTCATTACTGTATGTGATATAGTTGGAGAAGTTAAACATTGCTATTACGTGTATTTTGTGTAAAATCTTGAGAAGTCTAACACTAAGAATCTGTTAGAATCCTGCTCTCCCCTATATTAAATGAGTAGCACCTGAGAAAGGGAAGCATAGTGACTTTTACTTAGACTGTAACTCAGATATTGACAGGAGTGCAAAATGTATAATAAAGATGTATAACAAGCCTACCTTATCACAAGTATTTTTAAAAAGTATTTAAAAATAGAAAATAAACATTTAATAAATAAATACAGTGTAGCATTTGCTAGGCCTCCCTATTTAGAGCATGTTACCTGTTAACTGTAATTGTTAACAATTTTAGTTTAAGCAATTAATCATTGCCAAAACAGAGTTTGGCAGTGTTTTATTATGTACGTTACAGACTGTTTCCTTTTTACTAATGTGACAAAGTGTTATTGTGTTAACTTAAATGGTGAAAACAGGACGCCAAGGCATAGTGCACAGTTCAAGATTCTTTATTTTTGTGAGAGACAAACATTAGGGACGTTAACGACATCAAACAACAGCAATGAACAAGAGACGCAAATCCGTTTAAATACACACGCCACTGACAAAACAGGTATAACACATAACGATAACAAGACATGAAACAAGATGCTAACAAGACGAGAGACAAGGAAACACGGAGACACACATGCACACATATGTACGCACACACAGGACAAGGGAGGAGTCGAGAGCGGGAGAGCGGGTGCCATGACAGAATCCCTGTACTCCCACAGCGCCCGGTGCCTGTGGACCGCCCTCAGACTCGCCCTGAGGGGCAAGAATGAAAGACAGGGAACCGCTGCGAATTTAAAGATAAGTCTAAAATAAACATTCTAGCTCATAATACAACAATCATTACCAAAATTCATTGCATGGAATGAACCAGACACTGCAAATACCATTAGTATTTTTTACAGGCAGAATCTTAAGGAACAGTTCTGCATTTACAGGAAGCATCATCCACATGCATATGGTCATATTTTTAAGGGTATATCTAAAGGATTCTGACTATTGTTTGAAAGTCATTGTTGTACTGTTTCCTAAATTTTTTAATTAGATTAAACTGATACCTGATAAGAAGTTGAGAAATTATGTGAAGTTGATAAACCGTCATTTATTAATGGTGGCCAACCTGCTTTGTTCTTCACTGTAGTATGTGTTGTACAGTTAGTTTTTTATTGAACATTATTTTAGTTGAGCAGGGAAGCTGTTCCAGTACCTTAATCCAAAATTATAATTTTTTTCTCCGTTGAGGTTTCTGTATCAGTGGTAGAGATACAAAGTGATTCACAGTGTTTGTTCAAAAAAGATAAAAATAATTTAACATTTCTGGGCACATTCTGGGCATGAGTTGGTTTATTAAATTTATTTGTTTGATCTAGTACCCGTCACCAAAGTCACAGGCTTTATTGCTCCTTGCTGTCATATTGTACTGATGAAATAAATTTTTATTACATTGAAGTTCTATATTAAGAGTCAATACACTAACAATCCTAAACACTCCTGAGAAAGCTGGAAGGTGGATAGCTTGGGAAGCTAATTTTGCGGTTTTGAAACTGAAAGTACTCTGTAAGCTCAGACAGATGTATAAGATCAGCTGCAGGAAAGAAACAACATTCTCACAGACCTGTCCCTGACTGTAGCCTAAACAAGCCACCCAGATATCACAATCAGCCATGTTCTCTA
Organism: Tenebrosternarchus preto; assembly: GCA_025802075.1. Taxonomy (NCBI): domain Eukaryota; kingdom Metazoa; phylum Chordata; class Actinopteri; order Gymnotiformes; family Apteronotidae; genus Tenebrosternarchus; species Tenebrosternarchus preto. Next base: position 16,851,696 of record JAOYMR010000006.1, on the reverse strand, counting down.
AGACAAGGCTACCCTGGTGTTAGTAAGACACGAAAACTTTGGAGTGATTTTTGTAATTACCACGCAAGTCATGCAAACACAGGAAGGATGGCAGAGAAAGAGACAAACAGGTTTAAAACATTTATTGCAAAATCATGTAATGTGGTTAGCTGTATCCTCAAAACTCTACATGCTGACAGGTGCACAAAATGTTTTGCTCAGATGGCTGTACATTAGCATCATGATCAAAACACCACAAGTGTGTGATTTCCAGCTGGGGATTTCAGGTGGACAGCCACAACAGCTGCAAAACATTTTCACAAAACTGCTCGCACTGCTCAACCAGTTTAGTATTATATTGCATGATTTAAGTTTTGGACAGGTGCTCTTTTGAGATGTAACTTTTGTTACACATGACTTTGAGTCATCACCAGAGTACAGAGAACAGATCTAGGTCAAATTATACCACAGGTCACAATTAGTTTATTCTCATACTGATGTAATGCTAGTTTCTCACAAACTTATCTCAGACTTGTTTGTGAGGTACCTGTCCATATCCCAAAGCTTAATCAAAACAAATCAACATTCTCCAGGTAAAAATTGTTGAAAGGGAATTTACATTTCTTTTTAATTTTTGTTTTCGTTTAATCAAGGTTAGTTTATTCCATGTGATATTCCACATCAATCAACGTGAGTCAGTTTTAGTAGTCCGCAATGGTTTTACTTTAGTTATTTTACACATGCACTTTGTAAATCGCCCATTATCATTTGGAACTGCCATAAAATATTTTTAATTTGTTTCAAACCAGGAATCCTCACCATCCCTTCTCATGTCAGTGCACCCAGGAGTATTCACCAATTCACAAAAAAGCACCCATAAAGGCAACACTGCAAAATCTGTTTTTTTTTAATCAAAAGTAATTGGTTAATTTTAGCAGGATTTACAGTAGCTAAAATAGCAATAGCTAAAAATGTGTTTCAGCTGTCTTGAAAATAATACTCTAATATAAAATTGTCCTCCCTGTAATTAGCTGGTATAGGAAGACACACACTAGACCCACATTACGCCGTTTCACAAACTGAAAGTTTGGTGAAAGTAAGAGTTTTTGATGATTATCAGTAGTTTTATTTATGTAGTTAAGGTTATTTTACAAAACAAGAGAAGCACAAAAAAATTAAACAAACAGTCAAAGCACGGAATATAACAGAACCAAACTGTAACTGTTGTGGCAATGGTAAGTTAAGCATGGGACTAACCCAAACCAAATTTTGCGCAAAACTATGTGGGTGAAGTGGGTAAGGGTATAGGCTAAGGAGAGAGAGAGGGGTCATTTTTTTTCTGATTTTTTTTGACGTATCTTGGAAGTGAAGTTTTGAGTCTTTTGTATGTTGGAAGATAATGGTCTTGCAGGTTCTTCCTTCCACAAGACCTCATTGAGGTTACTGGTCAGTGTTCAGCTATCTGACACACTTCAGAAGCTTCATCATCTTTCCCCACGCCCACATTTTCTGAGCAAGCTCTCTATGTGACTAAAACTGCATTAGTGGAATCTGACTTTTCCCTCCCAAAAACTTTTTTTTTCTCTCTCTTTTCTCTCTCTCTCTCTGCATGTGTGTGTAATGGGTGTGCACAAGAGGATCATCAGCCCACAAGAAACAGCACTGGGACGAGATTCATACCTGATTCAAACACGTGCTGTACCTCAATTCCCCTCTCACTTCCAGTCTCACTTTAGTCTTTCCACACACATGAGCTCAAGGGAGGCAGGAGGTGTTTGTTGAAAGTTGGTTTGAGAAACAGTCCACTGACATTTTACTCTCCATTTTACATCAAACTTTTAACCTCAAGACCTCATTCTCAAAACCACCTGTAGTGGAAATGCTTAACCACTGTGTCACTACGTGCTGAAAAGTCAAAGGCTGTAGAAGAGTAAAACATCTCCAGGCAACATCAAATTTAACATGGCTTGATGCATCAAAAAGCATGTTGAACTAAATCTGCAAAGACTGGCCAGCCATGTATACGTGTTTTCACTAACATATTAAACATAACGATATTGTAATTTGTTTTGCCTGATCCAGAAATGAACTGAGATAATTTGTGAGTGAGTATTTTATGCCTATCTGGTGAGCCTATGAGGCCTCTGCAATGATTATAATACAATCTCTAAAAAAAGTAAGATATCAGTAATTAAAGAGTAAGAAACTTCAGTAGCTGTTGTGGTGTTCTGAGGTTGACGTCTGCAGTGCATTGGTGCACTCACCAATCACTTCATTAGAAACAATGTTTCTACAGCTACAGTATTATATTTACACCTTTCCTAGCAGGCTTTGTTGCCATGCACAAATAACCAGTCAACCTTTATCCTGTTCATTGATCTTTCTATAATTAAGATTTTGATATGCCCATTTATATTTAATGAATTTGGTACACTTATCTAGAGTAACGTACATGTTTATCACCATGTTTATGTTTTTTTTTTCTTTTCCTTCATTCATGGGAGCTTTTCCCTTCACAGTTGCTCTTGATTAACCAGTGTTACACGACACATGAGAATCACTGTGCTTAAGGAATAGATCACTGCAAATGTCATTTATATCTTTGACAATGGGAACGGTGAAAGAACTAAGGACAAAAATATTCTTGCTCTGCGATTATCAAATGTCTAATGATGAAAAGCAGACTTAATTTTGTTAATGTTTTGGTGTCTGGTATTAAGTGAGTGGGCTGGGTCCTTTGTGAAGTTCTAATTGCTCAGCACAGGATATTTGACATCTTATTTTGTACATAGTTTCAATTACAGTTGGTTATGAATTATTATGATTGTGTTAATATGATTAAAGCTTTATTAGGGATATCCTAGTCAAACATTCCGCTGCTACTAACAGTAAGATGGCTAGAAGATAACATGCATGGAAACTCTGGAGGGCCTTAGCATGCTTTTCCATTACAACAGCAATCTGCTCATGCCATTTCACCCAGGATGACACTTGTAAATCAGACACCCACTCTTCCAAAGACTGCCAGAAGGATTTTCCCCAGTAGCCAGCCCTCTTTCTCACACACAAAAGCTTAAGTCAGTAAAGTACGTATTTGACCTCGTCCTAATCACCAAGTTTAAACTGTCCAAAATGCACCGAAAACATCCTCATTGTAAAAGGGCAACTTCAACTTTCAACTAATGTGTTTAATGCCATGAATGCTTGAAAATATAAAATGTATGATTTTAGAAAAATCGTGAAAAAAAGGAAAAATTTTCCATAGAGCTATCATTAATTAAAAAAACTATGAATATACAGCTAACCAAGAGTTACATCAGCACCACATCCAGATCAAACCACATTGTTAAGTTCACTGATGATGCCACAGTTGCCCAATCAGTGACAGCTATGCCACATCATAGAGAGAAATTGGAATGACCCACAGCCTTGTCTTGAGAAAACAAGAGTGTCAATTTCAATTCCATACTGATCACACCTTTTGTGTGAAAATGACTCCACAGTAGAGAGAGTGATAAACACCTTGGAGTTCACAGCGCAGAAGATCTCATATAGATGATCAACATCAGCTCCCTGGCCAAGAGAGCCCAGCAGCATCCATATTTCCTCCATCACCTCAAGAAGGCAAAACATCCCTCCACCTATATTCACTAGGTTCTAACAGGGGCAGGTCACTGAATCCCAGAGTTGGTGGTCAGGTTTATCTTAGTAGATGGAAAGCATTATAAACTTGATCCTGATAAATGTTCAGGATCAGACAGGTTTAAAAACTATGAAGGAATCCTTCAGCTTTGCACACACTGGGACAACACAGTAATAAGCAAGAGAAACAAACAGTGTTCAACTCAAGCAGAGTTATTCATCAGCCTCTACAAAAAGTAGCACAAGAGCAACCCAACAGCAACGATGGCAAGGAAGCGCATGAGGAAGAGGCCGAAGTCAACATGACTTGAAAAATGGCCCTTTCATTTGCAACAAATGTAGGGCTGTTTGATGCAAACAGATGATGTCCACATTTATGATCCCTGCATAAATCTGAAAGTACAGAGGCATGTCAACTACTATGCATGTGATGGTCTGGTCTGTTGAGGTCTGGCTTGTAAACAAAGAGCTTTTAATCAGATAGTCGACCTAAACTGTCAGGTAACAGTGACTGATGTGTTTGCAAGCCAGACAGACAAGGAAAAGCCTGTTTAGCTCATCAAATCCATGCAGTGACAGAGACAAAGGTCAGCATGGTGTTTGAAAAATGCCTTTACATAAAAGGATGTTGGTCCAGTTATGGTGTTGTAGGCAAGTGTCCAGAGACAGTGACTCCAGTCAGAAACTCAACTCGAGCTGCATTTCTTATGCATTTTGGACGGCTTGTGACTTGACTTAGGCTTTTGTTTAAATGACTTGCAACTAAATGTGGACTTTTGTTTAACTCAATCATCAAGCATCAAGATAAAAGACACTGGAAAAATGATGCTGATTTAATGAGACATCTTAAAACACACCAAAAACGTTTATTTGGACAGCAAGCATGCTAGCTAGCTAACCTGTAATTGGAATAAAAGTAGGCTAGCCAGCTAGCTAGTTAGATTGACAGCTAATAAACATTTTTTCTAGTAAGCTCAATATTTTAAGCAGTTACTAGCTACATGCATAACTGTCCTACTGTCATTTTCTTGTTAGCTCACAATAATTGCATACAATCTACAAAAAGCTCTGTAAATCAATTACAGTTCTATTCTTAAAATAGGTATAAGATGCTTTATGTACCAGTAGGGCAAGGTTGAGCAGTGTTAGCTTTGGCCCTCTGTCCATTTTTTATTTAGCCATTTCATCACGCTGCAGCTGTTTATTTTGTCAGATTATATGCAATGCCCATTGTCCTGCAGACTATATATATATATATATATATATACCATTTATTTAAGGAAGAAAGTGGGCATACTTCTCAGTATCTGAGTCAGTGTCATTAATTCTGAAATGCATGCCTCAAGACCCTGTGAAGAGTATCCAGATCAGACAGGGCAGACGGTGGGACCAAGAGGGACATGTTGAGGAAGAGTGGATTTTTCCTTACACCAGCATAAATGTAACATTTGTTTTCAGGCACTGTTCCATGTTTTTTTCCAGTTGAGAATTGCATATTAGCAGTCGCATAATAAATAAAATAATTCCTAAACAGAAAAGGTGAAACAAATGTGGAAGACGTTTTTTTTTTTAATAAACGTACTCATTTTGTATTGTGCACAATCATTTATTCTTTATTTGCAATCACCAAATCATCTATTCCTTCTTTGCGTTAAAGTCTCTGTTCATTAACAACATGCAGTTCTGCTTCTCTCTCAACTTTGTGAAACAGGGAGTCAACTGGATGTGGAATGTGCGGATAAGAGAGCTTGACCCAGGTCAAGTGCAAAGCAGGTGCAAAATTAGGATGGTGTCTCAACTGCCAACTTAGAAAAACATCTTGTTTTGCACGAACACGGGGAGGAACTGGGGTATAAGGGGAGAGACGAGAAATTAGTTTATTTTATCTGAATCCATACAATGCTTTGTACACTTGTATCTTTGCTGATCTCTTGTATACAAGACTATTAAACCCTTTTCCTGAGTGATTTATCTTACACCATGTTTGTCTAAAGTTGTTTATATTATTGCCAGTCTACAAATTTCCACCACAACAAAAACCAAAATTATATCATGTGTATCACGTGTGAAGATAGTGTGAATCAGGAAGACCATTAGTTCATGTGGAAGATAAGAGCAAACTGCTGCTGCTTGACACGTCTGTGTCCTTGATTCTACCTAGAAAGACAACCAGCCTAAATGGTTTAAAACATGTAAACATGAAACTTCTGAGGGCTCTCTTCTACGTTTATTTATTTCAGTAATACCATTCAAAAAAGTGAAACTTGTATATTATGTTCATTCATTACACACAGACTGATATATTTCAAACGTTTCTTTCTTTTCATTTTGATGATTATAATGGGCATCTAATGAAAATCCCAAATTCAGTATCTCAAAAAAATTTTATATTACTTTTAGAAAAAAAAACTTTTTTAGAAATTTTGGCCAACTGAAAAGTATGAACATGAAAAGTATGAGCATGTACAGGACTCAATATTTAGTTGGGGCTCCTTTGGCCTGGATTACTGCAGCAATGTGGTGTGGCATGGAGTCGATCAGTCTGTGGCACTGCTCAGGTGTTAT
>JAOYMR010000006.1:16798117-16815081 GCA_025802075.1 Tenebrosternarchus preto | reverse complement strand
ATTCCGAATACGGCCAGAGTCTGGTCCAGGAGGGCCAGACTAAACCAAGCAACTGCTTAATGAGATGAATCAGGTGTGTTTAATATTAGTTAATGTAGCAATGTGGCATGAGTTCCTGGTCCAAAGAGGTCAGCATCCAGTGTGGTTGGGTGATTAACCTGATTAAATGCACCTGATTCAATCATTTAAAAAAAAATCAATTTGTTCTGCGAAATGTTCCTTTCTAGCATTTGAATACAGAGACAGAATTGTTCACAATGTTAATTCAAGGGAAGCTTTTATATGAAAATGGTAAAATTGTATGGTTTTTCCTTACAACTCCCTGCATGCGCTGTGTAGTTTGGATGCATTGCACTGTATTAACAAAACTCACATGTGAGTTTTCAAAAGAGGAGCTGTGACAGATCACAACTACACCTTGTTCAGAATAGGACTGAACTGCACTGCATCAAGCTGGGAAAAATCAAATCTCTTTCTAAAAATCAATTTTAAAGCTAAAAATTGCTTACATAAATATCACACTAATTAAGGTATCCGTCATAAGAACATTACAACATTTGGAAAATAAATGCTGGAGGTCATCTGCATACTCTACCAGTTTAAATATACATAACTGTAAAAGTAAACAAAATCTGCTGTTGCTCTAGCCATTTGGGTGAGTAACAGGCTTAGTTACAGGTTAGTAACAAATATGCTTATACTGTATGCACCAATCTGTCAAAAATGTGGTTTTGAGAGGAAGCATGGAAATAATCCATGAGTAATGGGTTACTAAAAATAGCAACATTTTAGGCCAAAAGTTTATAAATTAACTATTACAAAACGATGTTGCAGGCACAAAGCAACATTCGTAACCATTTTCCATATTAACAGAATGTAGCTTTAAGAGCCATTAAATGCTAAGGATGTATAGATGTATGCATGATGTATAGAATTATCATTGTGTACAACTGACTCAAAATTTGGATTCACACCATAACACTCAATGACGATAAAAATTTGAAAAAAATCGGTGGAGCTCCCCTTTATAATAACTCGGTGTCGATCGTAAAAAAACAAAAAGAAATGACTCTTAATATAACACTGTTACCTTCTTCGGAGTTTCTTCCTCATGAGCTGGACTCGAGTGTCTTTTCCACATCACTGCACTTCTTCTTTTTCTTATCTGCACAACAGTTACCAAACAGACAGAGTCAAAGATTTAAACAAAAACGTGCTGGTTTTATTGTCAAGATATTACCAAACATCTTACATTTACATTGTCTTACGTTTTTTGTTTGGACTGCTTGCCAGGTTATCTGCAAACTCCTCTGATGGCAGCAGGACTTCAGCTAGACTGTCCTCTGTCTCTTTCATCTTCTTCTCTTTGTCTTTCTTTTTCTTCTTGGGTTCTGTAGGACCTTTTTCTAATTCTGAAGTCTTGCCATCACCATCATCATCTTTATTTTTCCTTTTCTTGGCCTTTTTAGAAGGGGTCTCAGAGTGAATGTCTTTTGAGAGGGCATCAGATGTATGGTTGTCCATTTTTTGAGTTTCAGCCCCAGTTATCTCACAGGAAGTATCCGTTTGCTTACCTTTGGCTTGCTTACAGGGTGTGTCAACTGGGTCAGGCTCCACAACACTCTTAGTTTTCTTAGCTTTTCTTGATGGAGTCTCTAACCGATCAGGTGTTAAGCACGTACTGACAATGTCAGTCTGAGCTTCTTCAGAAAGAGAATTCACATCTCCAGGTTCTGGAAGTGCTCTAGCTTTCTTACCTTTAGATTTTTTAGAAAGAGTCTCAGGTTGTGCGCTAATGTTAGCTACAAGGGGACTCTTAACTTGTGTAGAATTTACAGGCTTAGTACTTTTTTTGGTAGTCTTTAACTGATCAGATGTTAAGAGCCTGTTGGCAATTTCGGTTTCAGTTTCCTTTGAAGGTGTCTCCTGATCTACCTGTTCTGAACATTTACGGGATTTCTTTGATTTCTTAGAGGATGTTCCAGCTGGCTCAAGACTGGATTTCTTAGATGGTGTATGGATACAGTCATTCTCATCATCAACTTCTTCTGTAGGGATGGTCACATGCTCTGTGTGTTTTACAGTTTTCTTAGATTTAGCTTTCTTAGAGGGGGTGTCGACTAACTTAGTATCTGAAAGATCACACGTTTTTGACTGATCAGAGTTCACAATACTGTCAGATACTCTAGAAGGGGTTTCCAAAGGTTCTGAAAATATAATCGTTTTTTTAGATTTTGCATTCTTACGGCAGGCATCAACCTTTCCAAGTTCTGCATGTTCATCTGATTTCTGACTCTGTGCAGTTTGGGTTGGAGTTTCAACAATGTTACTGGATTCTGAAAAGCTCTGGGGTTTTTTGTGCTTAACCTTCTTAGTTGGAGTCTTGATGCTGTCAGTCTCTGAGTGGCCATTTACTATATTTTTCTTAGGGGTGATGTTTTTTTCTGAAAGACCTTCAGCAGGTTTAGTTTCAGCTATCTTAGCCTTTGTATTTTTTCTTTTTTCAAAGGTTCTGTTATTTTTCTCGATGCTTGGTTTCAAAGGAGTCCCAGTTTTGTTGGTTTTTGAATGACTGATGAGAGTTTTAGCTTTTGTTTTCTTGGCCTTCATATTCTGGCTACTGTCTTTTTTAGTCTGTGCTGGCTTTCGATTTATTGTGGACTTCTTTCGAGAGGTGGTAGCAGTCATGCATAAATTTGTGATGGTATCCATTTTTCCTATGTCAGCATCTATCAAAACAGGATATTATTCATTTATGATTTTGTCATAAGAAGAATCGCTTACCATGAGTGATTAGTTAAAAATAATTAGTAAATCAGTGTCATGTTTCAAATATAATAATCTATACACAGAAATACATCAAAAAACACACACTGTGTGAGATTATAATTTATGTAAATCCACATCTGGGCAATAAAATGGAAAGGGAGTGCAAACATGTGTTTGGGTGGTGACTTGTCAGTGTCAACTGCCATGTTGACAATAGTCCACCACTCAAATAATATCTGGTCATCAGTGCTCCTGCAATATGTAACTGACCAACAATGAATGAGGTAGTCTCTAATGTTATGCCTACAAGATTGTTTATAATAAATATATTTCTTCTGATTAAAAATCACACACTCAGTGGCTACTTTATTAGGTACACTTACTGTATACTCAACTTATTTTTGACACCAGTTGTAAGTCAGCTGACTGTATCTCATACACATCATTTTTGACAAAATACTACTTAGCCAGTGGCACCGAACAGAAAGTGCTTTCTAAGAAATTGGGTTTAAGAATATGTACAAGATTTATCTCCTGGATTCATTCTACTGTACCCTGTTTCTGCCTCACCTGACAGCGCAAAGGCTAGTTTTTTCCATTTCTCCACATCCAGACTGGAATCTGAGTCAGAATTGTCTCCAGCTGTTATACTTATGGAGGCAAGATCTGGAATGGCTTCTCTCGGAGCTTCAGCCAAGCTGGACAATTTGTCCTTTTTTCCAGATCTCTTCCTTTTCTGAATGCAGAAGTGCAGTTAATATTGGCAAGTTTAACAGAAAAAAAGTGTGCGCTGTTGCTAATACAATCTAACATCCTATAAAAATGAGTGTATCTTACACACCTGTGATTTGTCATTGCTGTTGGAACTGGTACTGCGCACTGCTTTCCTGGGTGCTTTTGGTTTAGACACTGCATGAAAGAAATTGTATGTCAAAAAGAGATAAAAGAATAATGTACTCTCCATAATAATATCTAATGAAGACAGAGGGCAACCATGTCCTGCTTTGAACCCAGGTCTTCCAGCTGACAAAAGTGTGCTCTGTCCACTATACTCTCCTTTCACCGTCATACTACCAGTATTTTTTTTACGCTAATGTGAAAAGGTCAGTTTCCCCAGCAACCTTATTTCCTCAGCTGATGAAGTCTTCAAAACAATTATACAATTTACCTTTTGATTCCAGAACATGTCCACCACTGGTCTTTTTTCTGTTTTTTCTTCAAAAGGCAAGACAAAAGTCAGTTGGTTTAATGAGAAATACATACTAATAAATTACATTGTATAAATGAGCAGTATTCAGCATCAATTCCCCCAGGTCATTAGTTTTTTAGGCTCCTGAGTGAAGGAGGTGTGTAAGAACAGGGAAACACTTACATCACCCATTTCTTGAATATGTCATTTAGAGATACCTCCCCACTTGTAGCTTCTACCTAAAAAAGTGCACAACAAAAATGAGGAAATCTATAAGTTATTCTACATCTTTGCAGAACACTACAATAGAGAAACCTTTGACACATATCAACCAAAATTTATGGATAGTCTGTAGGTACTTATCTGCTGACTTCTACTGGTGCCAAATGGGCACTTTTATGAAATAATTGAATTAAAATTATGACTATTATTGCCTGTCTCTTTCTATGATACATTTTAGTTGTTTAAACAAGGATTTTGTACATTTCCAATAAAGTGAATATATCTAATCACTGTGAATTCACATTTGTGGCTCTGTTGCTCAGCAAGTTGTGGCTTGGTTAACATTACATAAAACCAGTGACTGAGTGTATACTTAAATAATGAGCTGACTAATAAGCATATGATGTTCAATTTCATAGGGGAGAAAAATCACAAGTTTTTCTGTGTAGCTCATGTTGAAGCGGTTCACAGCTGCCGCCCTGGAAGAGGAATTCATCCCAGGTTTAAGTCATTCTGAGCAGCCTGATTCAGCTTCTTCTTTAGTAAGGAGTTGATTTATTAAACATAATGCCACAGAACAGGAAGTTAATTTCCTGCTATGGAAATGGAAGCTTTATATACAATATATATATATATAAAGCTTCCATTTCCGTTTCATGACTTAATATGCATGATTGATATCATGATTGTTGTGCATCATTGCACTACGAAGAAAACCCACTATTGTTTTACAATCTTCAAGAGGAAGTCGGATATGTGGACAAATAATTTATCAATGAGCAGTGCTGGATATAAAGGAGTGAAGAACCAGCTAACATTTTTACGCAGGTGCCTTAGAACTGAGCTTACAGCTCCAGCACACAATCGACAGTCAGGTTCATGTAATTCGGGACCTCCTTGGAACATGCTATCGTACAACTATTTTGCTTGTTTTGTTTTTTCTTTTTCTTTTTTGATATAGTACAACGAACACTACACTCGCCTCACGTTTCTGTAGTTGCGTTAAACCACGTCTTCCCTGCTTTTCGTCTACAGGCGAATTAACTACTTAAACCTTATAAAATAATTTAAGAAACAGTATTAAGCTAGTGATGTGCACGGGTTACTTTGAGCATGCCTTGTAAAGGGGAAATCGGTTTTAACGCATAAGAAAACTCCACTAATTTAACTTAAACATCTAACCACCAGCTATCCTGCGACACATACAAAAAGGTTCAGTATTCAGCATAGCTACAAATGCAATGTAGATAGTTTGCAACATATGTGAGTTTGGCTCTTAAACTGAGATACAATCACATTATCTAGAGGTAAAACGTAAAACCTGAGGGGCATGTTTCTTGAGTACGTTGGCGGCCTTCTCGTGTCCATTCTCCTTTAAATGCTGATAAATCAAGTTTACTAAAAATTGCTCCGACACTTCAGTGTTCGTAGATGACATGCTTGGCCAAAATAAAAAAAAAACTGATACATACATATAATTACAAACTCTGACGCATTCGTGTATTTCAGTTAGTTAGCTAGCTTAGCTTTTGATACGACCATGCTTGCTTGCTTGCTTGTTTTTACCTCCGAACTAGCTAAGGTACGTAAATGACTGAGTGCATTGTGGGATATGTAGTTTCTATGTACCAACATATATTGTATGAATTATGAAAAAATAAATGACACTGATTACACATACTATTTTACGAACGTCATATTAAGATTGTAAAGCATACAGACACATAATAGGCGTAGTACTAGTACGCCTATTGGCCAATGTTAAAATTGTAATTAAAAATAAAATTTAGCGCATTTAGCGTGGTCAGCCAAATTCAAATGATACTGACGTGAATATCGCTGAACTGATACAGAACAATTTAACTATGCATCATGAAATGCAATAATCAATTCATCTGGTATACTGTAATTTTGGTATACTATAAATTTGATATATTAAGTATTTGGAATATTACATTTAGAATATTAAAGAGATGGATTTCCAAAGATTTTGTTGCTTTGTTGAGAGTGCAGATTAAAACATTCTGAGCATGCTCTGTACAGTGTATAGGTATAATTATGTGATGTTTAATCGCCACCATGAACTGGATTATTCAATTTCATCAAGCAGTTCTATTATATCATTAAAGACAATTAAGAAAATTGGAGCACCACTAAAAAACCCGTTTGGTGTCTTAATTGATTAATTAATACAAAATCTACATGAAGAATTAAGATAAGATGTGTTAACCTAAGCTCTATATGCACAAAACATACAGGGCATAAACACAGAAACTCTTTATGGAGTGATTTTACTTCAGTGGTTTACAAATCACCATTGTCATTGTGTACGTGTCATGTTAAAAAAATCCTATCCTGAAACTGTGGCTGTAGAACCACAAACAAATATTCCTTCAACATGATGTAAATACAGACTTAGTGCTTTTTAAAAAACTTGCTAGTTTTGACTTATTTAAAAAGAACAGGTGTGTTTGCCTTGAAGCTTAGCTTTTGAGGAAAAGGGGTGTTGTGTGTGTGTGTGTGTGTATGTTTGCAGTGTATGGACACGTGTACATGGGGGCAACATGAATGTGTGGTGCTTTTAGCAGTGTCGGTTGGATGTAGCAGTAGTGTGTGGTCTTGGAAGTGCTGGCCCTGTTGAGGTGGTAGTATGTGTTAGTATTAGTACAGTATTAGTACAGTATTGAGGGTGGAGGACTGGGGTAGCGTTACTGCATATATGGCTAGTAGTATTAGTCGTAGTTGTACTGTAATGGTGCGTGTTTGTGTGTATGTGGTGGGGTTAATGTTTTAGATCGGGCACCTGATGAGGGTTTAGTCGGGTGACCAGAGGGTCAAAGCAGTAAAAGAGCTTCATTCATGAGTATGTGGGGGGGAGGGGGGGCTGCTTTCCAATCAAAACATAAAACATGTTCAGAAATGCAAGGTGAGTTTGGTCTCAATGCCTTAATATGAAACGGTCATAAATGTGGATGGAAACAGAACTTTCTTAGAAATGTTTCTGAAAGACGATATAATCATTGATGAGGGCTGATTAGCACGAGCGTTTGCATGTTGTCTTGTGTGCATGCAGCATTAACTCGTTGACCTAAAGTATGCCAGAATCTTATTAGGCATCAGACCTTTTCCTGGCCTTGTGTGTGTGAAAATGTGTGTAGGATCTGCTAGCTCAGGTTACATTCATAACCATGTTTCTGTTTTCCAGTGGTCTAAAAACTACTGTGCGTTCCTCAAATTCTTTTACTCAAAATAAAACACAACCACCTTCCTTATAAATACCCTTTGCCCTTCCTCCATGGCAAGAAGTTTTCCCCTGAAGATGCCCTCCTTACACCCACTCCAGTCTCCTCCGGATTGCACATGACCCGTTTCCTTTAAAACTACACCCATTTTTTATGTATAGGTCTTTTTCTTCATTGATTTTTCTTCTACAGTTCAGTTTTCTTTTCTTCAGTGTCTTCAACTACTTTCAGTGTCCCAAGTCAGGACAGTATAATGCTACAACAGTCTCCTCTTCTTACCCCTATTAGCTATATCCCATTCAAGTTACCCCTCCTTGTAGAGGTTCTCTACACCAACTATGTGACCTATTTTTTTCTCTCTCTGTTAGACTTTACCAGTGTCATAACCCATACTTAATGATAATACAGTTAACACAATATCTCACACATACATTTTACTTCATATTTTTTATAAAATGTTAAGTTTTATAGGAGCAGTAGTCAATAGTCATCATATATTTTATAATAACCAATAAACTCAGTATCTTGTTTTTTGTTTGTTTGTTTGTTTAGTTTTATTGTTTGTTTGTTTTTGCTTGTGGGACATGCTCTATTCACCTTGTGACTACCTGCAGAACTTTCACTCTGGTCTTTGATGTGTCATGTTTAGAAATATGCATATATTCACATCACAAAAGTATGCAAACATGCCTCAAGTGAATGTATACACAGGTCCGTATGTGTACACAAGACTAAATATATAGAGTAAGGGTGAGGGAAAGCAGGAAAGCAAATGTTCTCCTTTTTTCTATCTCTACACATCTCCCATTCCAAAAGAAATCTAGTTCCTAATATGGAATCAAATATGTATACCGTTACATTCCTAAAAGTACAAAAATATAATTTTGTTCTAGCTTCATAGTTAGTTATACTCACAAGGAGGTGCAAATATGCAAGCACACCACCAAAGTGATACTTAATCCACTTTGTGAAATAAGCTGTTAATTTGCTATCAGATTTTAAAAACAGTGCAACAGTGTCAAAAAGTGAGTGTGACTGAAAGGTGTGGTGAGTTTTGGAAAAGTGCTGCGTTGGATTAGAAAGGGCTTAGTGTTAGCAGGAGCGTAGCGGCACTATTCAGTAACGATGCTCTGTGTTCGCCAAGCCCAACATCTGCTCCTTACTTCGCTTGCAGCTCTAGTGGCCCCTTCTCTAATTGCCTCCTTTCATGTGCTTTTGGCTGTAAGGAGAAAGTATTGCCAAATCAGTAAAGAGGGATTGGAAGTACAAAAGAGCATGTGTTGAGTAACTGTAAAAAATATGCTTAACAGTGAAATGAGTTGAATGAGCTTATTGTTACATGCTAAAAGTGCAAATAATAATAAAATTGTACTAATGACAATGTAACTACTTAGTCTTGTCCTGGACAAAGAAAGGTTAAGTTTACAGGTGTGACACTGGCACTGTTGACCTAGTCTTGTGATAAACAGTACACAATAATTTAAAGTGGCATGGAGTACAGGAAGTTCTCCTTCTCACAGTCACGCCTTCTTCCTCATTAGCAGTCTGGTCTCAGATGTCTGTGAAGCCGATATGAGACAATGTCACTTAATATACAAATAGAGCAACATAATAACCTTATCTGGGTTATTAAAATCTTTGAAGTACTGTCTTAGCTGAGTGGAAGAGTCTTATTCACAGTTAAATAAATTGACTACAGTTGTGCTTCCAAGCACAGCTGTGCCTGAAATGGTGACCTATCAATGCTTAATGTCTCACATAAAGACCCACAAGCTGAATCTGAAATGGTCCCATTCTCTTATGTTAGCCCCATTCTCTAACATAAGCTCTCTAACATAAGTTATCATGCCAGTTTATATGGTTAGAATGTACTTCGTGAGAGGCGTCTTGGTTGTATTATCACCTATAGAGGCCATATGAAGTTATTCCGGACTTGGATTTCAACTTCAAACATGTTCAAAAATTATGTGAAATATATAAAGATCAAACAACATCAAGGAAAATGGGGTTATTTCTAGCTCATGGCTGTTTAGAAAATATTTTTGTCATTTGTTTGGCTTTCTTTTTCCATCACACATTGGCCATAATATTGAAACAGTGGTCGTTGTGACCTGGTCAAGTGTAACCAAAGGAATGTCACTGAACAGTTTATAATAATCTGTTTATAAATAGATAAACAGATATGAAATTACACATTTATTACTGACACATAACTCTTAGCATGTCTATGAGAACAGTTTTTGTAAAAGGTCTATTATAAGACATGTTTCATAAACACTACAACATAAATATTTAACATTATGTATTTAAAAACATTTCAGAATCTTAATTCTCAAGTTCAGGACCGAATTTCTTTTTAAAACATAAGATGCTGGACATTTTGTGGGTTCGTATAACATGTGGGATATAAATTACGTTAAGGTGAAATTGTTGTTTTTGACTCTTGGCATTGTAATGTTTACTTTCTAGTATGAAACTCTGTGGCATGTCAGTGCAGTGTAACTCAAAAGTGACTCAAAGATTTCCTGTTTATGTTGCCTACTTTTGCATGAGCTTTTTTCTAATAAATGAAAACAAACACAACAGAATCCAAACACACAGATTCTCCAGGTCTACTTTCTAAGTGGAGTGAGTTTTTACAAGGACACAGACATGGAATGAAGCAGGTATATGCATTTGGTGTATCTCATTCCATCTCAGACTCACACTGACATGATTGTCCACTGCTGGTTCTGATGCTTTCTTGAGTAATGCATTCCAAATGAGTACAGAGTAATTCATTCCATGCCTCTCTGTGGCTTCTATCCTCCACTCTAGGAATGGATCACCCAGTTAAACAAGGAGTGGTAAACCTCAGGACCACTCCATCTCCCCTTCTCTGCCACCTGTTTTAAGCTGTTGGTGAAGCACTTCTCTGTTACATCAGCCAGCAGTTTTCTGTCCTTTTAAATAAAATATTTTGGAGCACAAAAAAACATAACAATGACCAAGGCTCTCTAATTGAGGTAAATCACTGTAAGAAGTTCAGTTTACAGCACCTACAGTTACAGTACATGCAGATTTATGTTAACAGAAAACACATATATTCCTATTTTTGGACTTGCTTGGCAAATCCGCCATTCACATCAAGCTATTATCAAATAGCCCCGATGCTATGGAATAGATGGAGCACATTACAGTGCTTCTTTATATTCCTCTCTAGTGGAGATCTTATCTGCTGAACTTGTGTGGGCTTCATGGGACGACGCAGTGTGATTTTCTACCTGGTCTGAGCATTTTGGGTCTTACTCACATACAATACAAACAGTCACAGCCCAGTAAAGAGGACTCTTGTGCACCAGAACACGGTCTCTGTTGAAACCCAGTGAGGACCCCTCTGCTCCTGCAAAAGCCCCCTAAGGCCCTAAACATGAATTCTTAGGACAGGGCCTCCTGTTTGTGTTTGTAGAATCAATAACCACATTTTGTGATGGTATAAAATGTCTAACTGCTGTTTTCAGTTTAAAGTAAATCCTAAAAAATTCTGTATAGTTCTTACAATAGGCATTGTTTATAGGGAACGTTGAAATTGGATAAGTTTTGGCTATGTCAATAACAGCATAAAACAAACAAAAGCAAAATAAAATTAAATATTTAATAGCAACTGTACTCAAAATAATATATCCAAATGTAATACATGTTGTATTAAAGTACAAAGTGCTTTGCTTGCGCAGCAGATAAAGGACTACTCATCTGGTATCATCTTTATATATATAGATGATATATATATATATATATATACACAATTTCTGTTCTTTGTATTCAGTTATCATAAGCATTTCTGCATCTCTAGTACATCTAGACACTGCATCTCACCCGATTATGCCTATTTCGGATAATGTTAAACGGGCGGGGTTACACAGACCAGTGGAAGAGGAGAGAGGTTTTAAGGAAATGTGTGATATCCTCGTAAGCAAACGGATTTTTGAAGGAACGTGAAGCCATGAAGGCACAAGGCTCTCTGCTTAAAATGTAATATTCAGTAGGATGGACGATGGAAATAGCCAGTCTATCTTGGTTTCTCCTACAGACAAACACTGATTGAATAATTAAATTTTTGTAGGCTTGGATAAAAGCGACGCGTAGTTGCCATGGCAGTATCAGCTCTCGCAAGTCTTTCCGTGGTGAGCTTGCTAAGTTTGGGTTACCTTTCTTGGGACTGGACGAGTCCAAACCAGGTTGAAAACGTATCGGCGTCGAACATCAGAGATCCCCCTCATATAATCTTTATCATGACGGATGACCTGGGCTTTAATGATATTGGGTACCATAATTCCGACATACACACGCCGACTCTGGACAAACTGGCAGCGGAAGGAGTGAAGCTGGAGAACTATTACGTGCAGCCTATCTGCACGCCCTCTCGCAGTCAGTTTCTTACAGGCAGGTAAGCACGTGCGATTTTTTCTAACACTAAAAACTAGCCCAGATAATTAAAATGGCTTTGATTGTGTTGAATATTATGCAGAGACCTTACGAAATACCTTACGTTTAATTATCAACTACATCTGCAGAGCTTAGGTCTAGACACAAGCGAAGTCTTGTGAGTGTTAACGGAGAATATGGCTGTGTGGTTTCTGTACGCTAGTATTCAATAACATTAATACTTCTCTTTTTTTCTAAATCGCCCTCATTATTCACAGTAGTGCACTTGGTTAATAGCCCTCCTTTCTGCCTTTAGGTATCAGATCCACACCGGTCTTCAGCACTCGATCATCCGGGCCTGCCAGCCCAACTGTCTGCCCTTCGACCTGGTAACATTGCCACAGCGTCTCCAGGAGGCCGGCTACTCCACACACATGGTGGGCAAATGGCACCTGGGCTTCTACAAGCGCTACTGCCTACCCACTCGCCGGGGCTTCCACACCTACTTTGGGTCCCTGACGGGCAGCGTGGACTACTACACATATGACTCCTGCTCTGGGCCTGGCATGTGCGGATATGACCTCCATGAAGGCGAGACAGTGGCCTGGGGACAGGGAGGCAGATACTCCACGCACCTCTACACGCAAAGGGTGCGGAGAATTCTCGCTTCACACAACCCATCCGCACAGCCTCTCTTTATTTTCCTGTCCTTCCAAGCTGTGCACACTCCTTTACAGTCTCCCAAGGAGTATATCTACCCTTACCGAAGCATGGGGAACGTCCCACGCCGCAAATACGCCGGCATGGTGTCGGCTGTGGACGAGGCAGTACGCAACGTGACGTATGCGCTGCGGAAATATGGCTACTACCGAAACAGCGTGATCATCTTCTCCACTGATAATGGCGGGCAGCCACTCTTTGGCGGGAGCAACTGGCCTCTACGAGGCAGGAAGGGAACGTATTGGGAGGGAGGGGTGAGGGGGGTGGGGTTCGTCCACAGCCCGCTACTCAGACGTCGGCGGAAGGTTAGCAGGGCCCTGGTCCACATCACTGACTGGTATCCAACGCTGGTGGGCCTGGCGGGGGGAAATGTGTCTGGCATGCAGGGGCTGGATGGCTATGACATGTGGGAGACCATCAGTGATGGCAAGGAGTCCCCACGCCTGGAGATCCTGCACAACATTGACCCTCTCTATGTCCCTGCCCGCCATGGCTCCCTGCGGGCCGGCTTTGGGATCTGGAACACGGCCGTGCAGGCAGCGGTGCGGATGGGCGACTGGAAGCTGCTGACGGGCGAGCCAGGCTACGGAGACTGGACCCCACCACAGATGCTGGGAAGCTTTCCAGGCGACTGGTGGAGTCTAGAACGGCACACAGAGCCACGCAAGTCTGTGTGGCTGTTCAATATCACGGCGGATCCATACGAGCGGTACGACCTGGGAGAGCAACGGCCAGATGTGGTGAAGCAGCTGCTGGCAAGGCTAGCATTTTATAACCGCACAGCTGTGCCAGTGCGCTACCCAGCGGAGGACCCAAGGGCAGACCCCAGCCTGAACGGGGGGGCCTGGGGCCCTTGGGCAGGCGATGATGAAGCAGACAGCTGGAACCAAGTTTACGCCAGAAAGCGTAAAAACACAAAGAAGAAGTTCTGCAAAATGAGGTCATTTTTTAGAAAACTGAACACAAGGATTATGTCCAATAAGATATGAGTGGGATACATGAGATGAAAAAAAAATTGTAGAGACCTTTTTCTTTTTTGTAGCAACCAGTGTTAGCCTTTTTAAATAATGGGATCATATAATGGGATAATATACCTTAATTCACACAAACTCTACCTCTCAGTTTCTCAATAATTGTAATTTGCTACTTTGTAACTTTGTTGTATTACATTACTCGTTGTATTACATCCTTTGTATTACAGCCAACAGAAGGTCTGAAGAATTAGTGACTTGATTCATTCATTATTTACTAAAGAATAATTTACTATTCCAAATAGAAGTAAGTACATGAGCTTTAAAACAGGTAGATCGTTCTACATGCATGTATCAGAGGTTTTGTTGACTACCGATTGCTGCTCACTTGTTGATTTCAGTGACGTGCTTTCTACACCTCGTCATTTTTACTGATAACAGAATGATTAACCACTCACTTTACACGTGACATTTGTTGTGACTTTACGGCATATGGCATGCATTAAGACTTAATGGAAATATACACACAACACGCCTGTGCTTAGATGGATATTGCGTGTTCCTTCGAACACATGATGTTGCCTAATTTCCACGGAGAGACTGCGCTCTAGTGGACACGTGCTGTTGCAAACGATGAGCAAACGGGCAGCGGTATTTATCCAGACAGCAAAGAGCAAGCCGTAACGTGTATAACAATGAGATATCTGAGTAATTATTTCGGACATTATTGTTCACACTGAACTTAATTAGAAAGCATGTTTAAGAATATAATTTACCATGAATTCATTGTAATCGGTTCTACTCTTTAGACAATATTTTGTCTCTTTTAATATTTGTGTCTTTTCTCTTTAGACAATATTTTGTACACGTAATGAGCATTACATCAGTATTTGGTGTAGTCTACGATATTTAGAATCGACCAATAAATTCAAAAAACCTGTGTTTTATAAATGGTTTATTTTAGGAACTTGAATATGAACAGTCGATATGAAGATAATAATACAATGTGCGCGTTAATTAAAAATTAACTTAGGCAGAAAGTTCGTAGATTGTTTTGTTCTTCTCATCCCACTATACAGGTACAGCCCACAGCAATACTTTCCACCACCGTTCTGTATCGGCGAACGCAATTCTTTTTCTTCTTTGTCTTGGATGATCGGTTGCACAGCAGCCTACGTACGGGAATCTTGGTGTAGATGAGAACGCTAGTCATAGATCGATCTTCCTGCATCGTGAAAGGATTGATGCACCCCGCACAGGAGCACTTGGCCTCTGGGATGTCCACTGGTTTGCGGTTCTCGTCATGATTTATTCTGTTTAGATATAGGACGGTTTGAAAATTACGTAGCCTACAGCATCATTATAAACGCGTTTGTTTGTTTCATTTACGAAAACGCTTAAGTGATGTAATTTCCTTTAGTCCTGACTGAACATATATTAGTACGAGAGGTCTTGGCTTACCTGTATGACCACGGAGAAAGGCTTCGACTGTTGGACATCCAAAGCTGACGATCCACCACGCATTTGTTTTTGGTTAGAGCCGGATTGTTTCTCACTTGGGACACCATGTCATCTATAGTTCTGTCAAAGTCCATCTCCCTGGCTGCTGGCATCAGCTCCCCTGCTTCCGTTGTATCGTCGCCTGCTAATATCGGATCTAGCTGCATTCTATGAGAAGAACCATTTCGTTGCGGATACGATTCCTGCTGGATGTCCACTTTGTGTCTCTGTACTTTTCCCTCTTTGCGCTTTGTCTCCGCTGATGTCAATATATTCGCCACCACCAGGACGATTAATAGCTGTTGAAGACAATTAACTAGTGGATCGACCTTGTCTGAACTATATATTTCTCCTAGATTTTACATACAAATCGAAAGCAAAAGGGATACAAGGATTTTAAAATAAACGAATCCTACTCACCTCATTCCAAAATTTGCCCATTGTTTCCATTTAAGTCAATATAAATCACATTTGACACGGGTGTTCAAGTACGTATAACATGCCTCTTTGACTAGGGAACTTCGCTAAATCAGTTATAACCTCATGCAACTACATACCAGGTTTTGTCACAAGTAGGGACACACCTGTGCCGGGCAGATCAAGGTGTGGCCAGATAAACATAACAGTCAATGAGTGTACACTGGCCTATAAATGGTAAAGAGAACATAAGGACACATCTTTCATGACACAGAAACACAATCATGTCTTATGCTTTCATACCTGTCCATGTCGTTGCATTCTGATGGCAATTAGTATCATTATTGGCAATAATACCTAAATGAATTCCTGTCAAGTAAAGATGGTATAAACTCTGCCTGTGTTTTGAAAAACCCTTTATATAAATAGCATACATTTTTGGCTAAACGAAAACATTCAGAACAGAACTTTTTTTGCAGTATAACAGGACCCCAAATTTGTAATCATCAGTGATCTATTGTACACATGCCTGCCTTTCTTCTTGTTTACTTAAATATGCCTTTCAATTCTTTTTCAGTACATTCTAAAACCTGTTCACACAAGGCAAACAACGAACACTTTGAAGGTCTAAAGATGCCCTCCGGTAACTCCCTCTTATAGAATGGTGCTAGACACGACGGATGTGAACCTTCCAAGGTTTTGTCTTTGATCCTGTTATTATTACCATGTTCTTGTTTTCAATAGGTCCCATTTAGATGGTCAAAGAATGAACAGATGCTTTTGTGGCAGGGTTAGTGCAATTCAGTTGTGTGCTTCAAAAGATCAGATTTAAAACCCCGTCTTTAAAACGGAAATTGCTCCAGAAATACAACTTTTGTCTCGAGTGAGACAAAATACAATAAAGCCTACATTTTTTAAAATGCTGTAAATAACATAAGAAAACAACCTTACGTGCAACGTAATGCACACTGCTTTTAGTAACAACTAAAAGTCATAAGTCTGTAAAATTGTATTTCATGTTTTCCGGATGTTAGGAAGCTCCCTGCTGCTTCTAGTAAAAACAAAGACATTTGAAGGATTGTATCTTGTCATCAAAGTGACAGTTTGGAAGATTTTACCACAGTACTACATAACACAATGAAGACAACTAGGGCCTTCCTGGGCCTTTGCTCACAAACAGAAGAGAATGTGATGTTTTCAGCAGACTATTTGCACTGATCTGTGGGTAACAATAAAAATTTTTATTGACAAATGGGATTACATTGGTTGCTCTTTTAATAATGATCAAACTGCTGTGCTTGGTATTTTAAATGACAATATTCACTAACGGGGAGAAGGGGGAGGGCTCTGCCCACGGTTCTTTCTTTCAAATCAAACCCTGAACAGGCTTTCAAAATATGACATGTCCACACATTATGACTCACTGCACCCCCAGCCAAAGCAGTCTAGAACCCAAGCTGCTGGATAATAAGTGGACAACAGTCTCCACCAACTCCAAGCTTAATTGTCAGGGATTTGTTAGCTGAATGT
>JAOYMR010000006.1:16767556-16798017 GCA_025802075.1 Tenebrosternarchus preto | reverse complement strand
CCCCCCCCCCCCCCCCCCCCCCCCCCCCCCCCCCCCCCCCCCCCCCCCCCCCCCCCCCCCCCCCCCCCCACTCCACATGTTTTTTTCTTTCAAATCAAACCCTGAACAGGCTTTCAAAATATGACATGCCCACCCATTATGACTCACTATAACCCCAGCCAAAGCAGTCTAGAACCCAAGCTGCTGGATAATATGTGGACAATAGTCTCCACCAACTCCAAGCTTAATTGTCAGGGATTTGTTAGCTGAATGTACATTTAAGTTCAAATTAGCATTTTGCTAATGAAATAATTCAAATGTGAATAGATTTTGTTTGTATTTTAAACAATTACATGTATTGTTATTTTCTTCCAAGCAGGCTTGCACGGGTGTGTGTGTGTGTGGGGAGATCAGCTCAGTTGCAACTGCTCAAGCTCAAGCCTGTCTTTAGCACTAACCATGCGTGTAGTTAAGAAAGGGATGGGTTTCCAGTTGTTTTTAATGACATTTTAACTGCAAAACCATGAAAAGATTATTCTTACTATTTTAATTTACATATTGATATTGCTTTAGACAGAAAAGCCATAGATTTTTTTGCAACTTTTAAAAACATAAAAATTTAAATGCAAACATATTACTGAACATATTATAAACCCATAACTGAGGATGTTCACTAGATCTGATTATTTCCTGCAGTTTATGTTTAATTTTTAATTAAATTGTAGATATGCATCATTAATCAATACAAATAAAAAACAAAAAATAAAAAACTACAGTATATTAATGTATCAACCTTTCATGATTTATTAACCTTTTAAACAAAATACCTCTCTTTCCTGAGTGCATGAAATGAAACTCAAAGAGATCAGACTAAGGAAGTGAAAAAGGACTTCTCTGCTTTAAAAAAATACCATGGAAAACTGAGCAGCTGCAGCAGCTCTAAAGGAACTGCCATAAGGATGAAGGTCTGGAGGAAAGCTACATTTATAATATATTATGAATTTTTTCAAAGTTGCTTTGACAATGTGAAAGCAGAGGCAATTAAATTTCTCAAAGTTAACCCTAACTATAACAGATAAAAATTACAGCCCAAAGGTTTTATCCTGAACTATAAATCCCACTTAAATGAATAACTGGTTATATGAAGCACCTATAACAAATGTGAATCTTTTGAACTATTTTAAAATATGAAATCACTGATATTAGATCAAATGATGTACTAAAGATCTGAAGTCCATTGTTCAGCCACAATCCATGATGCATGATTTTAAAAAGATGTCGGACACACAGCTCTATAAGATAATTTCTCAGCTCTTCCATTTATATTTAAGATCTAATTCCAGGCTACTTTAAAAAATGAATTTTAGACAGTCTTATATTTAGTGTTTTAGATATTATAAAGAGTTGGATATGGATACTGTCAAGCAAAGAAACACAATCTAGATATCAATTTTAAGTCATTTTAGTCAAATTTCAAGCCTGCCATCCTTAAGAAAAATACTAGAAAAGGTGTCTTTGCACAAATAAATGAATTTATAACTGAAAATGATGTCAGACTTTAGATTAGATCACAGTACTGAAACTAAAAGATACTAAAGATAATCAATGCTTTTAGAATAAACCCTGATGAAAATCTTGTTTCTATCCTTGGTCTTTTAGATTTAAGTACAGCATTTGATAGAATAGGCCATTATATACTTATCAGCCTTCTTGAAAATTGGATAGGACCTTCTGGTGCTGTCTTAAAGTGCCTTAATACATAACTTCAAGGTAAAAAGTACTTAATTAGTCTTGCTGAGCATGAGTCCAATGAATATGACTTTATTTTGTGGTGTTCCTCAGGGTTCTATAGTAGACCCACTTCTTTCTTCCTTGGACATGCTTTCTTTAGGTCCCATTAAAAAGATATAGTCAGTTATTACAGCTATAACAATGATGCACAATTATTGTAGAGCAAAATTATAAAAATACACTAAATAAACTAACAACTTGTTTGCCTAGTATTAGTAACTAGATGAACAGTATTTTATAATGAAATGAATAAAAAACAAATTAATGCATTTGGAAAAGAAGAAAACAGAACACAAGTTAGGAAAGTTAAGATATTTGGTACCAAAACTGAAAGAGCAAGTTTAGAAATCTTGGCATAATTTTATACTCTACCTTATCTTATAAATCAAACATTGATAATGAACATAAGAACATAATTCTTTCATTTAAGAAACATTACACAAGTTTTGTCAAACTACAAGATGCAGAGAAGCTGATTCATTCTTTTGTTTTTGCACCACTAGATTACAGGATTACTTAAAACCACAATTGACCGCTTTCAGCTTGGTCAGAATGCTGAAGCTAGAGGACTAAAACAAATAAAAAAGAGAATCTATAAAACTCATTTCAGCTTTATTACACTGGCTGCCTGTCTGATGTAGAATTGATCTTGAAATTCTTCTATTGGTTTATAAACCTCTTATAATTATTATTGTTGTTACTGTTGTTGTTAAAATAGTTATTTTATTATCTTTTATGTTGCTACTGATATACATATTTTATTTTATTGTGACTAGCACTTTGAGCTGCATTATTAATAGTGTTATATTAATTGTTGTTATTATTATTAGTAATATTAATACTATTAGAACATAAAAGCACTGTATCAGAAACCTTTTTTACTTCATTGTATAAAATCAATAATTTTATTTTAATAAACATATTAATAATTTTAATGGGTTATAGAAAAATATAAAAATTTAATCTTGTATTAATAATCAAGGCTAAGTTAATAAGTGTGCACCAGAGAATTAACTGAGCTTGGTTTTTTTGGGGGGGGGTTTATATTTGTTTTAGTAAAGACCTTCTATAATATGCATCTTAAGGAATTTAAGTAAATGTATTGCTATACCACTGCAATCAAAAGACAAAAACACAATTTTTAGCACCCCTAAATCTTATATTTTGTGTGCCAAGATAACAGCACTAAGTGTTCTCCTTCTTGAGCATGTGGAATGACACATAGCAATAAATATCAGGCCAGTTGCGAATACAAAAAAAATCTGTTTATAAAACTTATTTCTGAGGTTTGTGAGGTAGAACGATATGGATTATCGTCACACTGAGAGCATCAAATATGGTCCAGCTTGATCCCCTTAGCAGAGGCAGCTGTACGTTCAATGGCATTGAATCAAAGACAGAGTCAGCGATGCCTTAAACAGGATGAAAACAGTACAAGGTCCATCACATATTTACCACCACAGTCAGATTCTTTGCCACATGCATAGCTTTTTTAAACAAATCCACCTGTTGGCCTTTTCTGTACCCAAAGAGTTATATTTTGATTTTGTGTAATCATTGAATCTGGTTCTGATTAAAGGTCCATTGAGACTTTGCAAACTCCAGATGCTAGTGTGTGTTGTTTGATGAGAGCAGACATTCTCTGACTTTCCCTATGTAAATATGTAAAAGAATTTGGTATGTGTCACCTTATATTTATATTTTATATTTACTCCAATGAAATAGGACATTATGGAGGCCTCTAAAGAATAAATGTTTTTAACATGAGTACACAGATGTAATGTATATTTGCAATGTATATTATTTTTTAGTAATTAAGAACATACATATTAATAACATGAGCAGAAGTTATAATTATGATAGTTTAGTTATCATGTCAGCATACGCTTCTGATCACAATCTAGCTATAGGCCATATTTGTACCCGTAAATATTTTTTTAAATTTATTTTATCTTTACATTTTTTAAATATAATTTTTAGATATTAAACTGTCCCTTTGTGGACTTTCCCCTTCTTTTCCCGGAAGGTAAATTGGATTGTGACATGTATAAAATCTTTTTTCTTCACAAAGGTATATTTTTAAATAATTTTACTCCCCACCCAAAGCCCCTGAGAAGCCAGAAGCCTCATATTGGGTGGAAGTATTTTCCAAGCTTGTATACCAGGGGGCTTTACCTAACCCAGAATCACATACATAGGTCTGGCCCAGCTAGAGGCAGTTGGTTGCTTCACGCTTCATGACTCTTGTTTTGTTTAATAAACTCTTGCTGTAGAATTACTAAACACCACAGATTACAGCCATATTACCACAATTTGCAAACCTGTATATTTATTTATTTAATGATGTGTGTTTATGTGAAATAGCCACTGTGGGATTTAATTTTTTTAAAACGTTTATTCAGTTTAAATTTTGGTTACTTTTAATCGAGAAGAAACCTTTATATCGCGTTTGAACGAAACTATCGCGATATTTGAGTAACTAACTAATGCAAGCGGAAGTAGTTTTGAAGCCTCTTTTCCGGCGGCCATAGCGGGATACTCGGTAGGTTAAGAAATGTTGGCAATGCTGTATAAGATGTATCTTTGTCCATCCTCCTTACATGAACGTGCTTATGGTCCAAATCCCAAGCTGATCATTCTGAATGTAGTACATATTATTAAGGCCATAGTATTTCTGAATGGATATTATGTGAATGAGATTATTACCGATGTATTCACTGAAGGCCATACCTAGCCTGCTGTTAGTACTCTTGACACTTCTTCGTGGTTACATTGCCCAATTATTTTCGCCTACAAACACGTAACCTGTATGTACACGCTATGCAAGGAATGTAAATGAATTATTTACCTTAGTTAAGGTCTTAAGTTCTTGCTTGTACGGTTCACGTTTTCGAGTGTTATAGTAGCTCTCGCTTATAGTGGGCTAGCCGGCTAGCTACGTGCAAAGATGTGCCTGTTTTAAGTGAAACGGTTCATTGCAGTACCATTGTCTTTAGTTAGAAATCTTCAGATCAGTGCCAATAATTGTAAAGTGCTTGTTATGTGCCAGTTGATTTTAACGTTGTGTTGGCTGTATCTTGAGAGTGTATGATTAGCATAGCTAAGCATACAATCATGTACACTGGGCTATAGCTTATAGAACTATAGAGTGTATTTAAGTTACTTGCCTGATGTACAGTATTTGTTAGGTTGTGTTTTTTGTGGACTGATTTTTTATCTCCTTTGCTTTTTGGCTTTGTAGCTATCATGAAGATCAATCCGTTCGTAACATCCTCTCGGCGTAAGAACCGTAAGAGGCACTTCAATGCCCCCTCACACATCCGCAGGAAGATAATGTCTTCGCCTCTCTCCAAAGAGCTCCGCCAGAAGTACAATGTGAGGTCCATGCCCATCCGTAAGGACGATGAAGTCCAGGTAAGGCCATTCTTTATGTTAACAGGAGTTTGATTGATGATTGTAAGGAGTATCTTCATCTGGGTTGATAACTGCATTACAGCAGTCATTGTTAATGTGTTGCATTGTATTTTTGCTCGTGCACACCTGTTCTGTTCTTACGTCTCTGGGTTACATCTCCACACTGTTGCTTGAGCGTGCAGTTACAGCCTAACGCAGTAGATGCCTACGCTGTCATTAGGTTTAACGGCCCTGCTGTTTTTGTTTTGCATTTGTTATGAACAGGTTGTCAGGGGTCACTACAAAGGTCAGCAGATTGGCAAAGTTGTGCAGGTTTACAGGAAGAAGTATGTCATCTACATTGAGCGCGTGCAGCGTGAGAAGGCAAATGGCACAACGGTCCATGTTGGCATCCACCCAAGCAAGGTATGAAACTGCTGCTCATGGAGCTGAGTTTTCTCCAACCGTGTCCTGGTGTATAGATGCATACATTCATAGCTAGAGTCAGGCTTCTGCTGCAACTTTTGAGGCCTAGATTTATTGTTTCTTATTCACATATGTGTCTTATCCAAATATTAAAAATCCCACACAATGATATTGCCAGTGTCTTACCTCCTCTCAGCCTCCTCATAAGTGTTGATATCTTAATGAAAGTTGATTTGTGTAAGTTAACGTGTGTAATTTTTCTTAGTATAGGTTGTTCAGCTGGAATATGCACAAGCCAGTGTTTTATGACGGGATTCATTTTTAATGAATGTGCTTTTTGAGAGAAAAAAATGCTTTTCAGGCTTGGTGTAAAATAAAAGGACCAGGCATTTCTGCGGCATCCAAGTTTAAAATTATGTATCATTTTGGTACTTAGTGAGATTTTGAGCGTGTTCAAAATTAATTGGGATATAGTGAAGGGTCATTTGAGAATAATATAGGTGAGGGGTGTTGGTTTGTGGTAGTCAAAAGCATGGGTGTGCTTTTGCAGATCTTGGTAACAGAATTATGCAAGGTCCTTCTGGGTTAAATTTTTAATAAATAGGAGAAAATAGACATTGGTGCAATAACCAGATTTCAGGAAAACTCATTCAATAACTCATACATTGGGCTAATTTCTAAAACACCCTTGGGGTTCGTGGACTTCCAGCAGCTGTGTGACGTGGGTGATGTTGTAATTGCTTGTGTATATTGGTGAATACAGAGCAATTCCACTCAATAGTGCAACAGTTTTCTACAGTATATGCATAGCACAGAAAATATGGTGTGATATTGTGAAGAGGATAGTGGCTATTGGATGCGTATTGGACTTCATGATGGCCTGTTGGTGGAATCTGACATGTCAGTTTATGCATTGGTCCAAGTTTTATAGTAATGCATATAAAATCAGTATCTCATTGCACTGTTGGCACAGCAACCCTGGCCAGGTGTGTGCACTTACCTGTATGTCTTTTGTGAGGGGGCTTGAGTTGCAAAAGCTCTAGTAATATTGGGCTACTAAGGTCTCATTAGTATTACTCTATGCTGTCAGATTCTAACCTTTTTCATTTTTCACCATAGTTTGTCTAATTCAGGCTCCAGCACAAAAAAACACTTGCATTTCAGGTTCACATTGTCTGTGTAATGTGGTGTCAGTGTGCTGAAGGTTTGTTGATCTGCTGTGCAGGCTTACTTATGCTAAGAGCTGGTCTCATGGACAGTTGTCCAAATTCAATACTTTTCAAATTAGTGCTAATTATTTTTAGTTTAGGCTTAAATGTAATTAGGGTATTTGAACTTGGAGAATACATCCTCCAATGTTAAGTGCTTTACTCTGTATAGTATATACAAATTTACTAATATACATGTTAGACCTCTGAATGAACCTACAAAATGAACACTGCCTGATCCTCTGGCTTGGATTTTGTATGTTATTGTTTGTTAAACATGGTAGTTGGTCATTTTGGGCACCAACAGTTTGAATGATCAGTACGTTGATGCATTGTGGAAAATAAGTCACAGCACATGCACTTTGTGATGTATTTTAAGTTTTTCTCTTGTACTTGAGCTTGTGTACAAATGGAAAATCTCTTTTTATGACCAGGTCGTAATCACAAGACTGAAGCTTGACAAAGACCGCAAAAAGATCCTGGAACGCAAAGCCAAGTCTCGGCAAGATGGCAAAGAGAAGGGCAAATACAAGGAGGAGACCATTGAGAAAATGCAAGAGTGAACTTTACCTTTTGCTAAAAAATAAAGAATGGAAAACACATGATTTTGTCCTGAAATATTTTATGGGAGACTAAGCAGTTGGTTTGTGAGAGACTTTATATTAACTGATATTCAGAAATTCTGTCCATGTATGTGAGCAGAGTAAATCGAAGCAAATCTATTACATCTTTACAGAATTGCATGATTTAAAATGAAGAAACATGATCTTGTGTTTTGTTGAGGGCAAAATAAATATTGCTGGTCTGGAACTGATTAATATATTAATGCAATGGGTTCACAATGTCAGAGACATCGAGTACTAGGTATTATAGTATTTGTAACCTTCAAATTTTTTACGTTTCCTTCTGACAACGACGGGTGATTTGGTGCACGAAGAAACGTGATTACATTTTCTTTGAACTCAAAAATGAATAGAAAAATCCGTAATTGCGAGACGTAGTCGGCAGTGGTGGGCCCGCCTCTGTCATGTGATGCGCGTCTGCTGTTGCCGAAGTAGGCAAGTCTGTGAATAGAGTATTAGAAGCTGATATCAACTTTTAACCGCTTTTCTGTTGCTTTGGAAAGAAAACTATGGCGCTCTCATTTGTGATACCAATGTGCGTTATGACATTATTTTGGGGACTAGTTGGAGGAGTGGTTCCGTGGCTTATTCCTAAAGGACCGAATAGGGGGTAAGTTTGTTTTAGCATGCTACATAGCTAGCTAGATGGTTTGAAGAGCGTGAAATAAGTTTTGAAGTGTGCTTTTCCTTTTATGCTGTCGCAGAGCTACCTAATTCTTAAAGTACTCTTTATCTGTTGCAACTTATTCCGCCTTGGAAAAACAAGATAAGTGAAAAAAAAATTCATGGCTAAAACTTCTATTTATACTGAATGCTTGTTATTGACAGCTAGCTAGCTATGTTAGCGATGGGCCCACGGTGAAAGTCAGTGTTGTGGCTGGAGTAATTCGATTAATAAAAGTTAACATGACTATTATATTTAGCTGAACTGTATATCCATGTAATAGGTAGCTAGCAATACATTGGTCTTTAACTATTTAAAACACTTTTTGAAACTATTTGAAAAGTATGCTGGCTGGCTAGCTAGCAAGCAAAAAAAAAAGTTACTTGGCAAGTATAAAAAGTGGTAACTATTTGTATTATAAATGGTTCCCTTTTAAATATTTCCTAATAAATTTGGGTATCTATTAAAGAAGTGGAAATTGCTGGCTGGCTGGAAGGATTAATCATCTTATGTCTCCTTCCCCATAAGTTCCATTTTGCATCATGAATCATGTGACAGTCAAAGGACGGCTTCTTAGTTCTTGAATTTAATTTAAAGGTATAATTTCCTAACTCTTATACATAGTTTCACTTTTTTTGTGTTGTTTGTTCCTTTAACTCCAGAGTCATTGTGACCATGTTGGTTTTAACTTCAGTTTGCTGCTACCTGTTGTAAGTATGACTTTTATCGTTAGCTAAATTATTGATTCGTTTCTGTTCTCCTGTTAACTATATTTTTGTCGAAAGTCAGATATTGCCTTTGGATAATATCCTTTCAATGGTATTAATTAAACAAAAAACTGTTTATTACTTATTTTCACAACATGGATAGTCTATCGACAGTTAGCTATAAGCCAGTACTGTAAATTATTTCGTGATGCAGGCAAACATGTATTAATATTTATGCAGTGGTGTATTACTTGAAAAGAATGCACACTCTCACTCTATTATTTACAATGTAGATGAAAAGTAAAGGGTAATGTTTCATGCTAACGGTTACCGCAAGGGGGCAGCACATATTTAGCTTAATTTGTGTGCGGAGCTTTTGGGATGAAATATGTTGGATAATAAAGAGAGGACACTTTTATCTATGCAGTTATAAGGTGCACGTGCTTTCTGTCAGTGGCAGTGCCATGTCTGTTGCGTTTATGGTGACTAGTTTAAAAATACCTGTTGGTAGACTGTGTTTTCGTCTCATTCTTATTTTTTTATTATTTAGCTGGCTGATTGCTATTCTAGCACAACTAAACCCATTATTTGGACCAGCACTGAGCAATGACACCATATGGTATCTCTATTATCACTGGGGATAGCTTTCACGTTGTACATCAGGTAAACATTCAGTTACATTATGCCTTTCATGATGAAGTCAAATACATTTAAATCGGATAAAAGCAACATTATAATCTACTCAAACTTTTCTCTGCAGATACGTCTTTGCCACCCCAAAATTAAGTTCATTTTCTCAGGGGATATTTATTCCCAAAACCTTTATACACCTGTTTGCAAAAATGAAACACGTTTGTGTACTATGACATTGTAGGTGTACATTTACCTGTTCATCTTGTAAAGAAAAAATTAGCAAATATTTGTAGCTTTTGTTTTTCTTTTCCTTGTTGAAACCCTGGACCTGTATGCTGATTGTACATTTACCCTGTTGTATTTCCTCCTTGTTCTTACTTTTGTATTTATGTAACTGCAGATGTGGAATAAAAATTTCTGAGGTAAAGATTTGGGGGAAGATTTATTTAACTCTTACAACTCATTTAAAACATCAATTTTAACTCCACAGACCCAGATTTGTAAAAAAATGTATCAATGCATATATATATTTTAGATATTCAAAACACAGTTTAAATCTAGGCCAACATGTTCTAAAATGATTTAAGAAATCCTGTACCAAATTTGCACTTGACAGTTAAATCTGACAGTCAATACAATACTGTGTCCTCCCAGACACACAAGTCTTCTTTAACATCGTGCCCTCTTCTTAACGATTTACTGGACATGAGGAACGCTCATCATAAAATGTCTTTAGGGATCCTGGGCCGTGAGTCTGTGCACTCACACTCCTCGCGGTGGGCACGTCCGTAGCTCGGTACCTGCGCTTTGGTGTGGCATACAGAGCAGCAGGCTGTGAGGCCCTTCCGCCTGCAAGAGTGGCAGGACAAGACCAGCTGGCAGCAGAAGTCAGTAGAGCAGAGCTGATACTGGTCCCAAGGCACACCACAGTACCTACAATCTGTTTACAGGTGGGGTATGTACTAATTAATTTGAATAAATTGCTTATTACATGCCTCTTTTGTATTTGTATGAATGTATAAGTGTAAGGGGCAAAGCAGTTTAATCTGTTAGTGTTCCAGTTGATGTGCAGTAATGTACAGTACCTGAGATGATGTCATTGTTAAATGAGATTGCATAACGTTCATCAAACACAAAGAGTTTGCCTCGGTAGAAGCCTTCAGGAAACTGCTCCAGGTACTTATGAATGCCACCCTTCAGCTGATATACTTCCTTACACACATCCTGCAAAATCAGAGATATCAGGCAACTGAAAAAGACAGTACATGTCATTGTATGTTCATGTTATACTGGAGCTTTAAATCTCACTTTTGAACGAAGATAGGCTGACCCTCGTTCACACCGTATGCCTCCAGTGCAGTACATGAGAACCTTTTTGTTACGGAAGAGGTCCAAGTTCTTGTCCACGTAGTCAGGGAAATAACTGAATTTGCGGATGTTGGGGGCCAAGCAATTTTTGAACTGGCCCTGTAGATGAACGGTTTATTATTAATGAATCTTTTGTTTATGTTTATAAAACTAATCAACTGCGTCTTGACGTAACCTTTAGCATTTAATACAACAGGCTTACAATTTTACTCTCATAGAAGTTTCTACAGTCCAGAAGAACTGTATCACTGTTTGAGGAACCATCTTCAAGCAGACACTGCACTTCTTTGTGAAATTCTTCAGGCTCCAAGTGTGTTCCTTTGTGAGCAAAAATGTAAAACAAACTATTTATTTTCTTCTTACTGAGTTTTGTTTAATTAGATTGATGCTTTCACATGAAAGGTGTATAACAGTCACATCAAAATGCATCTAATTAAAATTTTGAAATAGTTTCTTATACCTGCTAATCTGTAGGATAGTTCATCTGGATCCACACCCATTGGGACAATTTCTTTATAAACTCCAATCTTAAGTTCAGAAAAACACTCTGCACCACCTTCACTGGTCTAAGAACAAAACCAGAGACACTTTTTGGTTTTAGGTACAAATTATATTGCCTTTTAGATTTGTACCCGTTGTACATACTGCAACATTAGTTAACAAAAATATGAATGAAGGAGAAGGAACGGATCTTAATTCTGTTGGTGTTTACCTTGAAATCCCCTGCTTGCATTACTTTGAAAATGGGATGTGACTGCATTGCCTTGATGTAAAGACTGGTGGCCATTTTAGAACCGCCAACTGTTCCATTAATACCTTCAGTGGCTACACGTACCTGAAAGACAATAGAACATAAAGTTGTAAACTGTGAGAACTTGCTTGTTCTCCTCTTCATGAAAAAAGCTCTACTCATTCTCCTCTTCATGTATTTACCTTGCCGGTCAGGTAAAGCTTTGAACACAGCTTTTTCTGCCAATCACAAATGAGTTTTGGATCTTTTATCTGGCAATAGCAGTAATACAGGAGGACTTCACCTGAGTCTCTGGAAAGTGTCAACAAAAACACCATGAGCACATATTCATGTATATTGAGTTGTTCTTGTCATCTTAAAACCAAGAAGACCCTACATGACAAGCTCGTTCTCAGAAAGGTGATTTGTATCCGGTATCCACGAGGATGTGTCAACTGACTGACTGTCTTTCAGCTCTTCGTGCATCGATGCTTCACCATCGGCTTGGCTCAGCATAATATCCTGAGCCACGGTGGTGAGCTGGTGAATCTCATTTGCATGGACATTTGAGACATGTTTGTGGATTGACGAAAGGTCAGAGAATGTCTTATCACAGCAGTGCCAAATTGATGAGGTATCTGAAGGTGACTTCTGGACCCTCTTAGCTACCACAAACTGTGCAAAGGTCTACAAGCAAGAGAAGAGAATATTGAGTTAAAATACTAACATTCTTAGCTAGGTATATATGACAAGAGTATGGCATAAGCAAAGAACTTACCCTCTTTTTTATATAGGAGTAGAATTTACGAGTTGTTGAAAACTCGGATTTCTCTTGCTTGAGAATTTCAGGAGTAAGACTCTCTACATCTAGGTTAATAAGAACATTTTCTGCCAAGTGATCATCCATTATAGTCGGATTTCATTCAACGAAATGATTTCCTCTTCACCGAGAATTAAAAAGGCATGTTAAAGACTTTTTATAAAGAAAATAAAACGCACCATCACTCATGCAATCATATTATATGATTATTGTTTTTACGATCACACGAACCCTTACTGGTTCAACAAATATAATGTAAACCTCGTATGTATCAGAAGTAACATCGACTATAAACTTATTTGCCACCATGCAATGCGGACCTGACGGAGGAAGAGAGCTTTGTATTTCCGGATACGAACCGCTTATACCCCGGATGTGATTCTTTTGAGTCCTACCCGTTTTATTTTCAGCACTTGCTGGCTGTAACTAGCTAGCTGTCGTTGAGACGTTTTAAGTTAGGCAAACTGAAATTTACTTATTGAATACTCATAAGGAGACATTACACAAGAGGTTTACACACAGTTCAAAAACCTATAAACTTATTTGGCAAAATGTCAAGGAGAAGACACAGCGATGAGAATGATGGTGAGATGATGTTAGCTAGCTAGCTACAATGAGCACTCTCACACGTTAGTTAAAGCTATGGCAGTGTGGCTAATTGTAATGGTAACCTCCTTATGTTTGGTTGTAGGGCAGCCTAAGCTTGCTCATCAAAAAATGTAGCTTGGTATTTCAGCACCAACAAGACATGTGTGTAGCAAGATCTTAATGTTTATAATAACATATAATAACATGCGTTTTCTGTAGTTGTATATAGCTACAGTTTATTTGCAAGGGTGCAGAGTTTCAATGGTATATTTGCATGCTAACACCAAAATATCTAGTTAGCAGCTAGCTAGCATAATTACGTTTGGGGTCTTGCTGTTAATTGCCATTTCCTCGCTGATTGAGGAGTTAGACCGCTGTGACGTTCATTTTCTATATAACTTTTCTGCGTGGATAACATGGTTTTATAGCAATATTTTTATGGTTAATGGAAATACTTGTGCTTCCCTGGAAACGAGACTGTAGCGTTGTTTATTTACCCTTTGCTTTTCCCGCTCAGTGAAGTTTATGCACACTATAGAGAAAATACAGATAGCTATCTGACAACCTTGCCGATTGTTCTAATTTTAATTATTTATGTCTGGAATAATATTAATGATTTACGCTTGGTATTATTATTGTTGTTATCTGTAAACAGGTAGAACCATATTTTAACTCTATGGTCCCCTAGCCAGAATCTTTACTGATCTGTAACGTGAAGTGGTTTCTGTATGAATGTAAGATGAAAATGCTTTGCCTTCAACTCCAGGTGGACAGCCTCATAAAAGGAGGAGGACATCTGAACCAATTGAAATCGAGGATCGACTTGAATCATTGATTTGCAGAGTTGGAGAAAAAGTAAGACCATGGACCAAATTTAATGCAAATATATTGTTAAAGTAGAAAGAAATGAATTGGCAATTGTGGTTGTTTACAAA
Source organism: Tenebrosternarchus preto (assembly GCA_025802075.1). NCBI lineage: Eukaryota > Metazoa > Chordata > Actinopteri > Gymnotiformes > Apteronotidae > Tenebrosternarchus > Tenebrosternarchus preto. The sequence continues at coordinate 16,784,152 of JAOYMR010000006.1, read as the reverse complement.
CTTTTTAATTGACACATAGTGTGAACTTTTTGTATGACCTTATTTTTGTGTGTCTCCACCTTCCAGAGCACCTCCTCTTTGGAAAGTAATTTGGAAGGTCTTGCAGGTGTCTTGGAAGCAGATCTCCCTAATTACAAAAACAAAATTTTGCGCATCTTGTGTGCTGTGTAAGTTATTTGTGTGTTATGTCCTTAAAAAAAATCTGTGCATGTGTTTAATTCAAAATGTAACATTTTGCTAAATATTGCATGTGACTATAAAATGTCTTTTGACAGTGCTCGCCTGTTACCAGAAAAGTTAACCGTGTATACCACACTGGTGGGCCTTTTAAATGCACGCAACTACAACTTTGGTGGCGAATTTGTTGAGGCAATGATCAGGCAACTCAAGGAAACACTGAAGTCAAACCTCTACTCTGAAGCAGTTTACCTGGTCTGTACTTTATGCAGTTACCTAAGAAAGTTGAAGTCGCTTTTTTTTTTCTTGTCTGTATTATTTCTGACCTGTTTTGTTTCTTGCTTAGGTGCGTTTCCTTAGTGACCTGGTGAACTGCCATGTCATTGCTGCTCCATCCATGGTTGCTATGTTTGAAAACTTTGTTAGTGTCACACAGGAGGAGGAAATACCACAGGTAATGTTCTAGAATAATTTACACTGTTTCCCTACTGCTGCTTTTCACCCCATAACTAAGCTGTGTGCACCTTTCCAGGTGCGCTCTGACTGGTATGTGTATGCGGTGCTGTCCTGTTTGCCCTGGGTCGGGAAAGAACTGTATGAAAAGAAGGACGTGGAAATGGATCGACTTCTTAATCAGATTGATGGCTATCTGAAGTGCGTCCTTATTTTAATTTATTTAACTACTAATATGTTGAGGGAGGCACATGATTTGTCAGATTGCATTCTTGGTCAGCATTTTAAACATGAGTTTTGGTCTCTGTGTGCCACTATGGACCGGTTTGATTTGTCTGACAAAATGGCGAATTGTTGCTAGTATGTAGAGCAGCTTTGACTGTGTTAGGCCTCAGGTTTTGAAAGTAAATCCTGTGTGACGTGTTTAGGAGACGGCAGAAGGTCCATGTGCCCATGCTGCAGGTGTGGACAGCAGAGAAGCCCCACCCTCAGGAGGAGGTGAGGATCTCTTGTCTCTGAGCCCAGCCCTAGCACACCAGTTAACCTTTAGTTAGTCCTGACTGAGGAGGCATGAAGCCGTGAACACCGACCAGTGTAGCTTGCATTCATCCTCGTAAAACCAAGGAAAACCAATAAGTGTGTTATTTTTGTCATGGTGGGGGGGTATTAAAGAGTGAGTTGTGGTGATTTTTATATCTCACACTTGCACACTTAAAATCCTTATCTGTCCTGTCCTAGTATCTGGACTGCCTGTGGGCTCAAGTGCAGAAGCTTAAGAAGGATCGCTGGCAGGAGCGCCACATCCTGAGGCCGTACATCGCCTTCGACAGCGTGCTGTGCGAGGCTCTGCAGCACAACTTGCCCCCCTTCACCCCCCCAGCACATTCAGACCACGCTCTCTACCCCATGCCTCGCGTCTTCTTCCGCATGTTCGACTACACGGATGCCCCCGAGGTGCGTCCTGGGCAGGGCTACCAGCTAACATCCTGCCCATCTAAGGCCTTTCAAATGTCACTTGACAATGTTGAAGAGTGTAATGGCCATTCTTTATGTTCTGCCTACATGTGTACATAAAAAGAGGAAGTAGTTTCTAAGTAGTTAATATAATTTTATAATTGGCTCCTCAAGATAATACAAGTGTCAGCCTTTTCTTATATGAATCTTGCTCTTTACCCTGGCTTTCTACTTTGTTGATGTGACAGACTCATATGTATGAGGGGTCTCAAAACCAGTAATATAAGGGATTGTCCTCTTCTTCCATATAATTTCCGGTAAAACCTTTCCCACATCAGGACCCTGATGGCTGTAATGCCTGAGAGTTTGTGTGTGTGTGTGTGTGTGTGTGTGTGGTCTTAGGGCCCTGTTATGCCTGGCAGCCACTCTGTGGAGAGGTTTGTGATTGAAGAGAACCTACACTGCATCATTAAGTCTCACTGGAGAGAGAGGAAGACCTGGTGAGTGCACTCATGACACCTTGAAGCACTTTTACCTAGTCTTAAAGACTTTCATTGTCAGTGCTTGGTACTCTAAAACCCTACATTGGAGGTGTTTTAATCTGGGCCACAGCTCCTGTATGCTGTCTTGGATTTTGTAATCGCCCATGTTTATTTGGACAGGTTATGAAACTGCTTAGACAAGCTCAACCACATTTGATTCCTGGGCAAAGTTAGGGTGAAAAATATGCCTCGACTCCTGCTCGGGTTTAGCTAAGATTTAAATAACTGCTGTATGTATTCTGCTATTTAGATAAAAAAAAAAAAAGTTCTCTTCCTAACAGTTGTCTTGTTATATAATTAAGACATGGAGCATTGACTAATTTGCTGCTCTGTTGTTTTTATGTTGTGCACTTTTATTTTGTGTCTTTAGTGCTGCTCAGTTGTTGAGCTATCCTGGCAAAAACAAGATTCCTCTCAACTATCACATTGTTGAGGTACGTTATAAAGTCTCTGTAGTAACATGTAGTACTTTGAAGCAAGTGTTTCAGTACGTTAAAACTTTTGCCCATAGTGTCATTCCATCCACTGTACAAGATTCACTCCCCCCTTCTTCAAAGCAGTAATGATTCCCACAGATGTCATGCCTTGTCTTGCGGTTTGTCTTACGTTGGCGCGTCTCGCTGGCTAAGCCCTTACCGTATGTGTCCAGGTGATCTTTGGGGAGCTGTTCCAGCTGCCCGTTCCTCCACACATCGACGTGATGTACACGGCACTGCTCATCGAGCTCTGTAAACTGCAGCCTGGATCGCTGCCTCAGGTGGTATCCTTTCCTGCTGCTGGCCTGCTCTGAATGCAGGAGTTGGCCATCAGCGTGCTGGCCTTGGGCCAGTCAATGATGATATCGAATATCGAGATCATTTTAATCTCTGTTGATTTTTGTCACATGCCATTAGCACATTATATTTTATAGTGGCTTTGACTTTATTTAGTAATTCACCTTTGTACGAGAAATTTAGTCTATGGTTAGTTAAAATGGTATATAATAAAACCTGGATTAAAACATAACAAATATAATTTTTTTTCAAAAACATCACATGAAAGATTAGAACAGAAGTCTGGCAAAGAATGCTGTGCACATGCAAATAGGGGGGGAAACCCCCTCCAGTGCTAGTGACCAGTTGCTGTGCTTTCCTCAATGAAAAATGCTTAACCAGAACAAGGGTGTCTGTATTTTGGCGTCAAACCAAACACACAGAACTTGTTGGCTGAAAACAGTAAAAAGCCCCTTAATGCATACATGCTGCTTAACTGAATTTGCAGTGTAATATTGTTTTATCGCTATAAACTAAAACACAAATGTCACTATAAATATTGTAGTCTGACTAAATTTACATGATCACGCCTACACAACACGTGGGCCTGCAGGTATGGCTGGTTGCTGTTCTTGTGTACTGTAGGTGTGCACATTGCCTGCTTGCGTAGATAAAGCTGGTTATGGGGTTTAACTGGTGCGTGCACTCAGCTTGCTCAGGCCACCGAGATGCTGTACATGAGGCTGGAGACGATGAACACAACATGCATAGATCGGTGAGTAGAGGAGTCGACACACGACCAGATTTGAACCACGTGTGCAATTGTAGCCAGCCATGTCAATTTCTCATTAATCTGAGAGTGTTATTTTATTTTATTGTTTATTTATATTATTTCAACTAGCTTACTTGTATGCACTTTGAAAGCAGATGATTTTCCAAGATTTTATTTTCCTTTTTTTTTTTCTTTTTCAGATTTATCAGCTGGTTCTCTCATCATCTGAGCAACTTTCAGTTCCGATGGAGCTGGGATGACTGGTGAGATCCACCTTCTGTCTGTACACACAGTGCATCCCCCCCCCAAGGAGAAGCTGTGGTGTGATCTCCAGCTTCATGGATGCTTTTTCCATCCATATTCATTAGCTTAATCTGATTTTAATTCCACGATAATGACGCATCACTTATGCGGTGTTGCTCTCAGCAGAAGTGTTTCGTGCAGAGCTCGGCTTGAGGAATTGGTGCAGGTGGAGCTGATTAAAAAGGAAAGGCATGGGTGGTTGGCTTCAGAGCCATGAGCAACAATTACTGCAATAGCATAGCTATTGCCACACCATGACTTCTCTCTCTATTTGTTTTTTTCATGAAAAAGTACTTTGTGCTTTAATGCACCTGATGTAGCAGCTACTGTTTGAAAATGATTTAGTGTAGTACCAAGTTGGCCTGTGGGTGGCAGCATTTCTCATTTTGGTGCTTTAATAATTTGAAACAATCCGGTCCTTAATCACTGTTCTTGAAACCTCGTTCAACCAGAGTTGGATTTTTTTAAATGAAAACCCTGTTTTCATTTAGGGCTGACTGTTTAACATTGGACCTCGAAAAACCCAAGCCCAAATTTGTCAGAGAGGTGTTAGAAAAATGCATGAGGTAAGTTTTTTTGTTTCACTGCTTGATGGGACGTTTGTTCACCCACCACATGCAAGGTAATATTAATGAGCGTTGGCATTTGTTTGTGAATGGCAGGCTGTCCTATCATCAGCGGATAGTGGACATCGTGCCTCCTAGTTTCTCTGCTTTAATCCCAGCTGAACCGTTATACGTCTATAAATATGGAGATGAGAGCAACAGTAAGTACTGGTTTAGTTTAGTGACTTTTGATGCTAACTTCAGTCAGCTAATTCTATATAGATTACTGTTTATTTCACTTATTTAATATGACGCTGAACAGAAAAAGCATGCATGTGTATTTGTAGTGAACTTGTCAACATAGTGTTTCTAGTTTGTAGATGAAACTTTTCAAGTGATCACTAATTGCTAATAGTAAATAAATGTAATAAATTTGATCACTGATTTATATTCTGTCGGTTTTATTTCTGTTTTATATGCTAGAGTTAATTTGTAACATTACATGCAGGATCACATGTGAGGTGTTGATGTGTGGGCTCCCTTGTGCCTTGGGGTTTAGGTTCTTTGCCTGGTTATCCTGTGGCCATAACAGTAGGGAATGCCATCAAGAACCGCGCCTCAAACGAGGAGATCCTAACAGCCTTGAAAGAGTTGCCCAATCCCAACCAGGAGGATGATGATGGTGCGTTACTTCCTGTAGTTTTGATACTTTCTCGCTACAGTATGCTTCAGCTTTTTCATTCTTCTGTAACTGAAGATCATTCTTTTATGTTGACCATCTTGTTGCTTAAGGAGATGATCTACCTCATGCACATTTACTTGCAAGTTCTTGTTGTATTTTATAGTTTCATGTAGAAGCTTATGGAAACTTTCAGATGCAGTTCTTCTCTCTCTCCAGATGAGGGCGATGGATTCAACCCATTGAAAATAGATGTGTTCCTGCAGACGCTGCTTCATCTGGCTGCCAAGTCCTTCAGCCATTCCTTCAGTGCCCTTGCCAAGTGAGTGCAGCGTTCCAGAGCCCTGGGCTGACCAGCCTGGAGCCATCATGTTTGTTGTAGTGTTGCTTTTCCTGAGCATTGGAAACGCATCATATTGTTTGGCTATGGAAAATAGCAAAATGTTTTTAAAAAATAAAAAATCACATCCATTCCTGTTTTTTTTTCCCTTTGCATCTCTCTTCTTATCTCCTGTTTTCTCTCAGGTTCCATGAAGTGCTGAAGACACTAACGGAGAGTGATGAGGGAAAGCTGCACATTCTCAGAGTGCTTTATGAAGCCTGGCGGAATCACCCGCAGGTCAAAGTCATGCGTTTTCCCTAACATGCACCTCCCTCAGCTACACACGGCATGATCCACTGCTTCCCATTCAGTCCTGGGGATGTGTAATACACATGCATGTATTACCTCTGCTCTGGCTGTCCTGAGCTGAGTGCATCAGGGCTACTACTGAAAATCACTAACATAACTTGGAATGTTCTAAAGATAAGCTGATGAGTCGAGTGGATCAAGACATGTTCTTTTATTGTGATTGTTGTCCTGTCACTGTAGTCAGATTCATCAGACTAAGCAGTGCCTTCAGGCATCTTTTATGCTTTTGTGTTTATGGTTGTTCTGTCTGTGCAGATGATCTCCGTGCTGGTGGATAAGATGATTCGCACACAAGTAGTGGACTGTGCTGCTGTGGCCAACTGGATCTTCTCTCCTGACATGGCTCATGATTTCACCAAGTAAGTCGTTGTGACTGAACTGTTTATTCAAGTTTCCCTTTCTCTGTGTGCCCTGATATTTCTGTGTGCATGCCATGCGTCAGATTTTATGTGTGGGAGATCCTTCACTCCACGATCCGGAAGATGAACAAGCACGTGCAGAAGATCCAGAAGGAGCTGGAAGAGGCCAAGGACAAGCTGGAGAAACAGCAGCACAAGAAGGTACGAACAGGCTCGGAGAAAGAGCAGGGCCTCCAGCACACTGAAACTTGCACCGAAACATGACACGCTGAAACCTGAACCCAGAGTGCACTGCTGAGACACCAGTGCCATGACCTGTCTGGCCTGCACAAACCGAGATGTGTCCATCATGCTTGCCAGTCCAAGTCAGCAATGTCGCCCGTAATAACAACAAGACATGGATTATTAGGAGTATGAATCCTAGAGGAGCTAAAAGCATTGTTCATCTTCAGCAAAAGGACAGTGGTGATGAAGAGGACATGGAGAAGAACAGTGAAGATGAGGACGGTCAGCTTGAGGAGCAGATTGAGAGGCTGCAGGAGAAGGTGGAGTCGGCGCAGAGTGAACAGAAGAACCTCTTCCTCGTCATCTTCCAGGTGCGTCACAAATCCAGGCAGATCTGCTGTGGTTTTAAGTGTGCTGTCACACAAAGTGCAGACCTGTGCAAACACGCACACAATGGACGCTTTAGAAACCTGTTAAGATTCTTTAGATTGTAAGAAGCTGGGTTTACACGAGGGATTATAATTGCTGTCTGTTTTTTCTTTGCTGCCTCTCACGCCAGCGTTTCATCATGATGCTGACTGAGCACTTGGTTCGCTGTGAGACGGGCGGAGTAGACATCAACACTTGCTGGTACAAGAACTGCATTGAACGACTGCAGCAGATCTTCCTCATGGTACTGTTCACTTCATATACCGTTAAAAATAGCAAAAACAAACAAAAAAAACCCCATTAGGTTAAATGGGAAGGTGGAGCTGTTGATTTAGAGGCGGGACCTATCAGTTTTGGAACAGTAAACGTTTCTACCACAGCTGGAAGCTGTACTGTTGGTAGACGCTTTTATTAAATAGCGTGTATCTCAAATGTCTTAACTAATCAATTTGAGATCACTGACTGTCTTAAAGTTTTTGGTAATGATACAAGTGTAAAATGGAGACTTGAGTGCAGGATCACCTAAGGTAGACTCATAGACATGCGTCAGATCAGGAACAGTAACCGTTTGTACTGTACATGTAAGTAGTGTTTGTGGTTGGTGATCATAAGGCTGCATTTCATAACTGAACCACTTGTTCCTCTGACAGTATCACGTGACCATCCAGCAATACATGGGAACCTTGGAGAACCTGCTCTTCACAGCTGAGTTGGACCATCACATTCTGGCTGTGTACCAGCAGTTCTGTGCTCTTCAGCTCTGAAGCAGCAGTAGAAGCTCTACCACTAAGCACCAAGCTAAGCCCATCACCACCATCTCCCAGTTCAAATGTTCAGTTTTGCCTTGTACATTGTGCGGCATTCGAAGTATTAGCTACATCCACCAAATGAGATGTTGGGGTGGTTCTGTTTTCCCCATAACTAGTGATATAGGAGGGCTATTGATATCTGTGTAGTTTTTCTCCCCCTTTTAATTTCTCCCGTTGGTTCTGTGTTGGCCATAAAGTTGAGCGCTTTTTAAAAGACAAGGTTCAAGGGGCAAGTGGTGTTTTTTGTTTTGGAAAACCTGACATCAGAACTGTCAGCATTTTTATATGTATTTTATGTGTTTTTGATGATTAAATGAGTTGAGTCAAAGCCTGCATTGTTTAAGGTCTGACGCTGTAATGGGGTATTTTGGAACTGTAAACAAATACACTGAAATGTCTTCCTTTTCTAAGAAAGTCTCATTTTTATTCTTTCTACTGATTTAAATTTCCTAAATTGTTTTTGATATAAAGTGAGATCACATGTATCAAACACCAAGGGTATTTATTGTCTAAATCCTTCGAGTATCTTGTTTGCAGAGTGAAGTCAAGTAATTTTCAGTCTTATTAATACGAAGAGCCACTCTTAACATATCTGCCCCCTTCGGTGAATCTGCAGCCTGCTAAATGTGTGAGAGCGAGTATAGTTAATGTGGTCTTGTCTCCAGGGCTTTTTCACCTGGAGGACCTGGGCTGCAGCCTTCAGCCTTTGTTAAACTTTATATTTCAAAATTTATTTTGGTTAGACATTCAATTTATTGGAGCAATGGCTGATGTGATTCATTCTTTAATTAGCAAGTGTGTGTGTGTGTGTATACATTTGACCACTAGAGGGTATATAACTAAACACCCCCCACACACACACACACACATTTATTATGCATGTTTGTTCTTAGGACTGATTCGATGGTCATCAGCAAGAGGATTTTACAGAGGCTTTTAAGCATCTCTCAGTTTAATGCTGGCTTTCCCGCTACTGGTCTCCTGTAGGCAGATCCGTTTGCATAAATGGAAAAGCAAAGTGACTCAAGAAAATCCAGAATCTGTATAATTAAATGAATGTACTGTACAAGTACCATATGTTGACAGAAAATACAATTATATGGCCTTTTTTAAATATAAAAACACAGCATTACTATTCATGCTGATTCTGTCACCCATGCCATAGGTCATAGTTTAGATCATCTCACCACCTCACCTAGTTGCTAGTGCATACTTATTATTGTCAAAACATTATTTTAGTCTGTATGTTTTCTTGTATACCTCTGGTACTACTTAGAACATAGAATTGCAGAATTTTTAAGGGCTGATTCCCAGACCAAATCAGTCTTACATGTAGACTTAAATAAGAAACTTCAATACTGAGCTGGCAATAGCATTAGTTTAGCCCAAAACTAGGCTTAATTGATGATCAGGAAACAGGCCTTGATGGTTATAAATAGATCATTACAAACTAAACATTTACAGTACAATGAAATACTAAAAATATTAACAATCTGCTGATAATATTATTTAGAAATTAGTAATGAATAAATAATGTGCATCAAGTACAAAACAACAAAACATTAAGTACATAACGGTGATCCTAGCACACGTTTTAGAACCCAAACAGTATTCAGGAAGTCAAATGGCATGTTTATGCATGTGTACTGCTGCTGGTCTCTCTTCCTGGTGCCTGCTCCAGCTGCTTCTGTTGGGAGTCATCCATAGTTGGTGCAACTTCTGCGAGGAGTCGTCGGTACTCCGTGTGGAAGAAGATCACGAAGCAGCAGGTACTCAGACAACACAGCCCCGCCATCACGAGAACTGGCACTGTGTGTGTGTGTGTGTGTGTGTGTGTGTGTGTGTGTGTGTGTGTGTGTGTGTGAGTGTGTTCAGATGGGATTGAAGAAAGAGAGGAGGATGAGACAAATCAATAGCTGGAGCTCAGCCAAATCACTATAATTATCACAACGTGTCCGGCCAAGTAACGCAGGATGTTTCAGCATTGGCCTGTTCCCTCACTGGTCTACTGCTGCTCTCCTCACAGAAGATACCATAATGCAGGGAGGCAGACATGAGAATGACGCAGTAAACACCTCCACTGATTGCAGAATCTCGAAGATAAAAAGTTCTGTGCTGTGCTTGACTGCCATTGCTAGCAAACCAGTATGTGAGCTTAAGCACAAATATACCTTTTAGCTTTCAGAAGTAAGAGGAAGAGGAAGTAAATGTTTAGGGTGACACTGATGGGAGTGAGCTTACGTCATACTGTTATTCTGAGATGCAGTGTGTCTATGGTAATATTGAACGTGCTGTGGTTTCAGAAGTCAATGTGTAGACCCAGAAATTACGTAATTATTAGTTAGTAAAAGTTAGTAAAAAATTGACAACCTGAGCTGTGAATTCAAATCATCTATTGTTTGCCATGTTGGTAATGAAACAAACAGATTGATAATCGATTATACTTCCACAAGTCGTTATGATTTGTACATTTCAGCAACGCGAATCACATTTGTACTGACTTGTGTGGTTTTCATGCATCTGTTTTTTTCCCCTGCAGAATGTTTATGGACGTAGGCCCAGTCCTGCTAAGCCATTCATATCACACTAAGAGAAGCTCCGTGTTGGCTGGATCACACCCTTACCCATCCAGTTCAGGTTGGCATCATCGTCACCAGCAGCACACACAAGGAGAGAGTCTGCCTCCAGCGTGGTGAGGGCTTGCAGCAGTACAGTGTAGATGATGGACTGGACCTGCCTAATGAACCGAGACGAAACACTAAACCTGTCGCGTCCTACTTCATAGGAAGACTAAGTAGCTTTACTGAAGCCAAAAAATGTACAGTGTATACAACAAAGGCCTTATAAAACGTACTATATTGTGTGAAATGATTCGTACCCTGAAATAAAGATCATTCCAGCTGAAGTTGCCTCTCCGACTGGATAGGAGCACTCAACGGACAGCTCCATGGCAACTGGATAGACAGAGAATCCAAATAAACCGAAGAGGACACAAGCCACACTGACTGCTGCTTTCTGCTCTCTCATCTGGGAAACCTGGCAGGAATCAGAGCACAGATAGCATATGTAATGAAAGAGATATATGCAGGGTTTAAAACAAGGATGTCCCAATTATGTACTGACAGACATCCATTTATTAAGCATAGACAATTCGACATGGGTTTTATATTTAGCCTCCCACTGCTAAAATGGCAGGGTGTTCTAATCAAGAGTCTCAATATTCCACTTACCACTGCAAAACCAGTGCAGGCCAGAGAAGTAAGGCACATGCTTATTTTGGTGGCCTCTGTGAACCTCTTCGTTTTGTCCACCAAAAGGCTGAGGAAGGCAGCACCAATCACTCCAGCCACAATGAAGAGCGCACCACACAACCCTGCAAAGCCCTGCCACAGCCAATAACCAAAAAAAAGGAGGGTAGTCAGTAAAAAAAAAAAAAAAAAGATTTTTTTGTACAACATCCTAAAAAACAAAGAAAAACAACAAAGGAAAAATTCCAAAGGTGAAACTACAAATAGGCTACTGTGTAAGCCTTCTCAAAGGAAAGGCGATTTGGTTTCTTGCAGTGGCTGGCTTACGCTGGAGTAACCTTTGACACAGAGGATCTGCTCCAGGAGGGTGAAGAAGCAGGTGAAGACGGCAATCCCTGAACCAAAGCACAACAGCAGTGTGACGTAGGCCTTGTTGGTCAGCAGCTGCAAGGGTGGCAGACAGAGCACGTCTCCTGTTATACGCAGGAGTGATTCAGGGAGCAGACCAGCACTTTAGCAGCTGAACCGATGGTACTTAGTAGTATGGGATGCTTAGATAGTGTGCGTGAATGTGACCAGAGTACCAGTTTAATTCCCTGTAGGAAAGGCTCGGAGTTGGAGGTGTTTGCACTGGCAGAGGGTGGCGTTGGGGGAACACTTTCCCGGATCCCCACTGTTGCTAGGAAACAGACTACGGTGGCAGGTATAGCATATATAAAGAGCTGTAACAATGATGGAGAACACTGGTGTAAAGGGACTTATGGTCCATCATAAAAGGATGCACATTACTTTATGACCATTAATTTATGTCTTACCAGCATAAGAAGACTGTTGGTATTACTAATGATCATGGGTGAGAAGATATTGGCAAAAAGTAGCCCGAGGGGATTTGCTGGAAAAACAAATATTTTCTATCAGTAAAACGCCATTAATTAAATATAAGGACTATTAGTTATTAGTTATATCACTTTCACTTTATCTAAAACTATTGATGAGCTACTCACACATGGATGCGATCATGTTGGCTGTAGCGCGCTGGTGCTCTGGGAACCAGAGAGCAGCAACTTTGGTAGGAGAGAAGACGAACAGAGGCTGGGCCAGGGCACCCAGAATCTGGCCTCCCATGACTGTGGGGAACATGGCCCACTGTGGGATGGAGCTGAGCACGCCCACCACCCGCACCACGCTCCCCATCATGTTGAGCCAGGAGCCCAGGATCATCTGAGGGAATCATGGTGGACACAAGCACAGGGAGCAACCAGGGGGAAGGTCAGGCTTCAGCAAGGGCTCACCAACTGTTCAACATGTCAAACATGTTTCTGACCCAAATCCATGGTGCAGACCTATCATTACTGTACATTGCAACCATTTTTTTTATCTTGTAACTGGACAGGGTTTCGATTCTAGTTTCTCTTTATCCACCATTACTTTCATGACCCCTACTTTTTATTCAATATTTAAACATAACATTTTACTGTAGATAAAACTCCTTTTTGTGTCATATCTGTAAAAATACATTCACTGTTTGTGTCATACCTGTACAAATATAGTAATACCACTAGCCTTAATCACACTAATCTACCCTCAATTATAAAATACAGATACTGTGTTTCAAAAAAATGTGCCAGCTGTAAAATCACACGGGCAGTAGAACTGATCAGATATTTGGAATGGAAAGGCTGACTGAACAGAAAGGTGTGCTGTTCTGCTCACGGTCAGCCGCAGTCCCAGTGTATCCAGCATCCATGTGGTGACCAAGCTCAAGGGGATGGCCACCACCATGTAGATAACCGAGAGCCAGTTGACCTGGTCCAGAGAGATGGACAATTTCTCCGCCGTCTGATCCGCCACAGGAGCAAAGGTCAGCCATTGCTACAGAGCAAAAAGCAAACAATGTGGCAGCCAACAAGTTGATATCATTCAGTCAACTGAGTGGAATGTTGTATAAAATACTGATGTCTGAACAAGCAAAGGACAGCACTCAATTCAGACCATCTAGATTAAACGACTATGACTGAATTTGACGTGTTTAATTTGTCCGCAAAACACCCTAAATGTTTTTTCTTTGACTGCAAGGTATATTTCTTTTTATTGTATTCAAAATGCACTAAACCGCTGGAAAGTGCCAACAATGTTTTGACAAAAGATCAATGTAGATGTTAACGTTTCACTTCCCTGCAGCACAATGTGGAACTGTAAAAGCACAACTCAACTCACATGACCTGAGCCTGTTTTACTGGACAGTGCAAAGATTATTTAAGGTCAGTTATGTTCCACTGTCCTCAGTTCATAGAAGAACCCACAAGTGAATGCACTGGTTTCAGTGTTGGGGTCACTCTGGACAACAGCATTTGTTTTTTTTTAAACAAATAACCACTAAGGCCTCAGTAGAGGGATAGCTCAGGCCCTCAGTCATGAGATCAGTGACAAGGATATGACACACAACAGACTTAACTTCTAGCAAATGTGCTAGAATAAAATAAATGAGGCAGTGAAAATCCTCACCAAGGCAGTTCTCCAGTAGTGCTACATCAGACCTCACACAACAGTAGCCATTATTAAGGCTCAGAAACATTAATTTATGCAGCAGAGAGGAGATCTACAGTCAGCTGATGTGGTTTCACAATGGCTTTACTGTTCAGTAGTAGAGTGTCAGCAAAGTTTGAAGCTGGGACATCTCAAATTCACAGCCAACATAAAAAAGTGAGCTTGTCCAAAAATTGGTGCTTTTTCTTCATTCATTTTTCACTGCACTTTCTTTTAGCTAGTCAGTGAGTGTTATGCGTTCTTAAAACTTTTAAGACTCCAGCAGAAAATCCATAGACTTGTTTTGGGAGCAAATGATGGGGCTTGCACTATGGTACACTGCAGAGAAATAGTGTGCAGAGTGGAAGAACGTTTAGTTTTAATTTCATTCTGATTTATTAAGCTTATTTTGACAACGCTTTGTTCAATAACTGGGTTATTGTTCTTTGTTGTATGGTATTATGAGTGTTCAGTTGTCGAGTAACTCAACATGGAATTAATGCTCCTGTCCTAGGTTTATACAGAAGAGTATCCTAAAAGCACACATCGGTATACTGTCTAAAGAAATCATATGTTAATGTCTTATTTTAAAAATAAGTAATGGCTATACAATACTCACTTCAGATTTTTCATAACTGTCCATTAAAACAAGCTGAATGTACCAACACTAGCACAGGAGGACAGAATTATGGTTCTCCTCCCAAGCCTACATGCCTGGTTTAATGGTTTACCTGACTTCACTCATCATGTCCTTCACAAGAGGGAAAGTTAGAACAACAGGTTGGTCCTGGAGGACTCACCCCTGCTCCACTCAGACTTCTCATTTCTTACATGGGAGCTGTGAATGGTTCTTCTGATTAAAGATAATATTCCATAGTCAGTTAGGTTTGTTCAGTTAGACAAACTGTGAAAGCTAATGTTTAACATTTTTAATATAAAAATGAAAAATGTAAACCTTTTGAATACATGGATTTTTGCATGAATGTGTCCTAAAATGTGATAAGACCATCACCATGTCATAATCCTATGTAGCTATCAATATACACATTTTATATATTATACACACACACACAAAATATTATACATATTCAATGTACATAATCATATCTTTATTCAAGATATGTCTTAATCCGTCACTGACATTAATTGAAAAATACACAAACCTCTAGGAAAATGATCCCTTTAAAAGAAGGTAATGGAGTCAAATGTTCATCAGTTTAGCTGTAGACTTGATGTGCCCTGCCACATCGATTTTGGTTGTCTACTCTTCACAACAGAATCCTGTTGCTATATGTGTAATTTGGCCCAATCAGAAGAAATTTAGAAAATCTCAGAATAAAGAGTTATTGAACGGACTAGAAGTGGTTGCTTCTAAAGACTTTGTCAATCCATTTTTAGATATTTTATATATAAATAAAAATAAATCCCCACTCGCCCTTCTAGGCGGTCTTTTTTATCCAAGCTCGGATCCTCTACCTTGGGTCCTGGGAGCTTGAAGGTCCTGTGTAGTATTTTAGCTGTTCCCAGGACTGCACACTTCTGTACAGAGATCGCAGATGTCATTCTTGGGATCTGTTGGAGCCACTCCCCCAGTTTGGGTGTCACAGCCCCTAGTGCTTCAACTACTACAGGAATCACGGTTACCTTTACCGGCTTGGTTAGCCATTAACATTTTGTCTGTCTATATCTGGAAGCCCCACAGGATCTTAGCTTTGTCATTCTCAACCACCTTTAGGGGGTTGTCCCACTTAGACCTTGGAACTTCTAGTCCAAACTCAGCACAGATGTTTCTGTATACTATTCCATCCACTTGGTTATGGTGTTCCATGTATGCTCTGCTTGCTAGCATCTTAGATCCTGCTGTCATGTGCTGGACTGGCTCACAGGCACCTTTGCACAGCCTGCATCTAGGGTCTTGCATGGTGTAATGGATCCCAGCCTGTACTGATCTTGTATTTAGAGCTTGTTCTTGTCCAGTTCTTGTTTCAGTCCAGCTTTTTTGAGCCACTGATAGGATTTTTCTATATCTGCCACCTCCATTATTTACCAGTGATGCATACTGTGTAGGGGTTTATCCTCCCATGGTGGTTTCTGCTCCTTCACACTTCCATCCTTCTCGGATTTCTGCTGTCTTCGATACTCTCCAAGCACCTCATCACTTGGGGCCATCTTCCTGATGTATTCCTGGATCTTTGTTCTTTCATCTTGGATAGTGACTTTGATGCTCGCTGGTCCTCAGCCCCCCTTCCGCTTAGTGTAGAGTCTCAGAGTGATGATTTGGGATGAATCCCTCCATGCACTGTGAGGGGTTTCCCTGTCTTTATGTCAGTGGCTTCTATCTCAACCTTTGTCCAGCTGATAATGCCAGCAGGGTATCTAATGACTGGTAGTGTGCAGGTGTTAATAGTGGATCTTGTTCCTTCCCATTCAGCCGACTTCTCAGGACTTGCCTCCCTCTTTGTAAATATTTGTGATATTTTCCTTGTGGCCTCTCTAGGATTCCCCTCTGTTCTAGCTAATGTCCATCTCTTTGCAATCATTGGTCCACACTTATACAGTCCGAATGACATTCCAATGTTGCTGCTGTAGATCCTGGTGAGATGGATTAGCGAGTCAATATCCATAGCTGGTACGTATAGCCCCTCTTGCTGATGATTTCACCGAGGGGATTTAGGCCTGTGCAGAACAGCAGTGCAGCTTCTTGGTAACTCCTCCACTGTGTGACCTGATCTAGGGTTAGGGCCCCATTGAGTTCTTGATGAGTAGTCTGTTGATGTTATACAGCCTCAAGAATTCCAGGATCCATGTGTGGGGCACTGAATCATAGACTGTCTTGTAGTCAGTCCAGGCATTGCACAGGTTAGTCTGTCTATAAAGTCTTCAGTGTTTTCTCTTAGTCATGCCATTCTGGGCCCTGCTCATGCCTACGGATGTTGAGCAGAGGCAGGTTATTGGCCAGTAGTTGAATGGAACTTCCCCTTTCTGAGCAGTATCCAGTGGGGGAAAATATTTTTGATCTCCTGCTGAAAATAAACACCCCCCCCCCATGTACACACACACACACACACACACACACACACACACACACACACACACTTTCAACCATGAAAAGTATTTTACACTCCCATTGCC
>JAOYMR010000006.1:16721722-16767456 GCA_025802075.1 Tenebrosternarchus preto | reverse complement strand
GGAACTTCCCCTTTCTGAGAAGTATCCAGTGGGGGAAAATATTTTTGATGTCCTGCTGAAAATCAACACCCCCCCCCCCCATGTACACACACACACACACACACACACACCAACCAAGGAAAAGCACTGTTCTGCAAAGGCCTGAATCATCTCACCCAAATCATCAGTAAGAGTGGGTACAGATACAGTAAAATGATTCAGGGATGAAGCTACCATTAGTCACCTCCTGTACATGGATGACATTAGGCTATACACAGAGACAGAAAGGAACACTGACTCACTGGTCTATGAGACCAGAATCTACAGCAAGGACAGTAGAATATCATTTGGTCTGGAAAAAGTGCAGTTAGTTGATAGGAAAATGAGGGAAAGATCAGATCAGAACAGAGGTAACTGCACCATCATCATGTAACAGACCTGGAGAGCAGGTATGTGGAGATCCTCTAATCACATGAGAACCACATGACAGAAACCAGAAAGATGCATTACATTAACTCTATAGGGTAAGGGAGGTCCTCAACTGCCAACTTAATGGGAATAATAAAATCCTAGCCATAAGCACTTATCCCCTGCCAGCCATTAGATACCCAGCCAGTACAATAAGCTAACCAAGAGAACAGCTGGAAACTGTCTACATCAAGACCAAAAATCAAGACCCAATGCCCAGAGCACTCCAATGATCCAACATCCAAAGGATGTACACCATCCAGAAAGTGGGTGGAGGGGACTGTCAAGGCCGATACACACTGCTATAACACAATCCTGCCAATGAATGGAAAAGGCAAGACTAAAAAACAGGATACAGTCACAAGTCAAGGGATCACAAGAAAAAATCACTATACATTAGGTCAGTCAAAGCAGGGGTGTATCACACCAGATCCAGTGTACAGACAATGTGAAGGAACCCCTAAAAATCCAGCATCTAGTGGCAGGATTGAGAGACACTGCATATAAAACAGTACATCCCAGCTTTGAAGCAAGATTGAGACAACATAATGGTGTGAGGTAGATTTGCTGCTTCGGGGTCTGGATTAATTGTATTCTTCAAGAGAGACCAATACATTCCAATGTGAATGAGGAAAAATGAGGAAATTCAGCAGTATAATGTCAGAGCATCTGTATATGATCTAAAACCAAAAAGAGGTTCAGTCATGCAATATGACAATCCAAAACACAAAGGGGAAAAAAATCAACAACAGAGCAGCTCAAAGTGAAGCAATTCTTTAATTTATAAATGGTAAGTCCTGACATCAATACCACTGAAGTGCTGTAGCATGATCTGAAGCAGGTCATTCAAAGCAAAACACTAAAACAAATTGAAACAGTTTTGTATAGAGGAACATGCCAAATATCTCCCAAATGCTGGACAGGACAGAATAGCAGCTGTTAAAAGATGAGTTACTTCACACAGTGGTTCACATATTCTTTGCACCATAACCAGTTATTTAAACATTTACATTTTCAGCATTTGTCAGAAGTCATTGTCCACACAGAATTACAGAAGTACTTTCTGGCCTCCATCAATTACTTCATTCTCTGTCAACAATCTTCATTTGAGCAGACAGGTCAGTGTTCACAATAGAGGATATATCCAGAAGAGAAAATGCTGATTCTTGAGTAGCTACACAATTAATTGCTCAGTGTTAGTCCCTCCCTTACAATTCACACCTAATGCTAACCCGAAACTGCACCTGAACTGATCAGTTACTGAGCAAGACACCAGGACTAGGCTAAAACTGACAAAGCCAAGCAAGTAATATACTGAAAACCCACAGCTTACCTTACCAAGCAGAAGACAGACCCCAAAAGGAAAACAAAGTTAAAAGCTGTAACTCAATAAAGTTACATCACTGTTCACTGTTAATTAATTAATTTTTTTGTTTGTTTTTTTTTTTTTTGGGGGGGGGGGGTTACTTATTATTGACTTAAACGATGATAAGATTTTAGGTACAATACAGAAATCCAGGTAATTCCAATGTGACGTGTTACTACACCTTTAGAACTGATATTGCGTTATACTAAAGCGCCTATCCACCCCCCTCCAAAAAAACATGGCCTTTTTGTAAGTTGACAGTAAATGTATTACGTTGATCTCGTCAACCTACTTTAGTGCGATAAAACGATAATGTATTTCCTAGGTTTAGAACAGACTTGACCTACCACTGAATTAGAGCAATTTAGTAGGCAAAGTATACATAATATAAACCATCTTCTTTTGTACACTCTGAGTTCAGTCGTTATCCTTCGTGTCCGATTATATTCATCTCGTGCTTCGGTGGAACTGGTGCTGGGTACTCCATCATCCATGAGTCAAGTAGTACAGAGAGAAAAATAATGAAAATCACGAAGTAGGTTACAATTTTCAGGCGAAAGCATAGGAGTTTGAAAACTGAAACTATAACGATGTATCCGTATCATCTATGAGAAGCGCATACAAATCACTTCACTCCTTAAGGAAATGTATATGTCCGGCAGTCCAAGAAAATAGATTATGAAATCAAAGCACAATACAGAACTACAACAGATAAAAAAAGAAAGAAAGTTGGACAGAACCTAAACCGGTTAGTCGACGACTCTGTTCGACAATTAAATAACCACTCCCTTTGGCTCGTGACTGGTGAGTCACAGCGCCTGACGCTGCATGCACGTTTTATTAGAAACATCTACCTTGTAAATAGACCTTTTAGGTGTAAAGTTACTAATTGCCTATCTGTGGTAACAACTTGTGCTAGTCACCTGCCTGTCCTTTATCGATGATCAGCTTCTGACAACAAAACCGCTGGATAGTTTGAAGGGGCAGACCACGCAAGTCAACGGTGACACTGGGGCGTAAAAAAAAAAGTAGAAGCAACAATCATACGCCACATACACGTGCGCCACTTACGTTACTACTGTGTTGAAAATGTTCTAACACCTAATACAATATAGTCCTGTGGTCAGAACATGACCGTTGACGAGTAGGGTAAGTCTGCAATTGTATGCACGTGAATTATAGGCTACCTACCTGTGGGGTTACTGAACTGTCTATAATGTGAATTTGTTTTTAACATAGATTACTCTTTACAATGCTTGGTAAACATTTACGATATGCAACAATGCATTAGTAATAAACTTGTCACGGAAAGTAATTACTCGTCAAAAACGTCAAAGGTTTTCAGGTATTTATTTTTAATAGGCCATGTTAATTGTAAGCATTTCAAGTAATGATATGGAATACGCCTAAAGGATTACCTCTTCAGTTTTATTTAGCCATTTTCGGTATCTGTATTTAATCCAAAATAATTAATCCTGTCGCGTCTACCAAAAATGTTCAATGTAACTTTTTAAAATGAATGAGGCGGATGAGTTACATTGTATCTAATCCAGGAATCCGCACTTCAGTCATTCAATTCTCCACCCCACCGTCAACTCAGCGCATGCTCAACAGGCCCTTGAGTGTGGTGTTTCGGCCTGTTTCGGAATTGGCCGGGCATTTTCGCCTCTTTGTTTTACTGATAGTGGATTTAACTCGGATTCAACCCAATATCCAACGGAGAGCTTTATTCATAAACAGGTTAGTTAATTTAACTTGAATGGATCCTCACACGCAAATGCATGAATGCATCTTCCGCCAGGTTTTCGGCTTCAATCGAGGAATGTTCATTTATTGTCTGTTTCTTTTCCGCTTGAAGCTATGCATGCTATACGTGTTGTTATACGTGTGCCTATGTGGTCGTGCTGTGTATGGCGACGCCGGGCCCTGCAGTTTCTTACTGAGGCTGTCTTTTTTTACGAGGAAAAAGTGTAATTTTGAGCGGTAAGGGTTTCGTAGAAACGTGTTAAATGTGCCGTTCTGCGGATTTCCCGTGCGCGGCTTGTCCTCTTGCATTACGTGTGTTGTTTGGTTGGAGAAACCAGTTCTCTTTTTCCTTTAGCCAGGAATGTTATCGAAAAACCGTCAGTCCACCACCAAAAGCCACTTTGGGGCTTTAAAAGTTTAGGTTTGTCTTTCGTGAATGTACTTAGACTATCGAGTGCGTGCATTAAATCAAGACAAAAGAAAGTTAAAACATAAAGACCCGATTCTGTCCCCCGCAGCATGTGCTAACCTGATCCTTGGCGAAGCTCAAAAGCAACTGGAGCCAACATGTCAGGCTTGCTCCCCTGATTGAGATACCGTCATGTAATGATGTATCGAACGAATTACAGAAAAGAACCAAACAAACCATCCTGAGTCGGTGAACGGCAATATTAAGTTGTCAGCCCTGAAGGTTGGCTGGAGGCCACATCATTAATCGTTCTTTGCTACTGACTTGTAGATCGAGACAATCGGCTGTGAATGTCTGATATTCTATCACTCTAATCCCATCAAAAGTCCCAAATTTGGCGCTGTCTCAACTTCGCCTGATTGTGACCGTAGATATATATTCGTAGTGTGATTTGAGTTAGATCCGTTAGCGTGTTTCATAAATGCATTGGCCTAAATACCCAAGACCCATTAAGCCACAATGCTGAATGTGATGCCAAATGGAACATAAAAATGATTTATTTGGGTTAGTTTACCTCATTATATACTTAATATGTTAAGGTTAGAAGATGGAATAAGAGATCAGATTGGTCCCTTGGCTACCAGACACACTGGAGCCATGGTTCTTAAGCATTGATGGTTGATTAATAAATCAGCAATGAACCTATGAGAGCAAAAGTTGTCACCTAAGTAAATTTTACCCTAAAATGTTCTAATGACGAGCACTCGTTTTCCTTAGACCGAGTTCTTGCCATGTTGTTTATCATGAAATATTAAGAGCGGTATCTCAATGTCTCCTAATTCTGCCCGACTCCAGAGCCTGGCCAGGTGTATTTCAGGACATTGCTTGCTGAATTAGGGGAAATTTACCTAAGGCTGTCAGTTATGCTTGTTCAGATTCCTACTGTGTTCTTATTTCACTGTTGTTTCCTAATGCAGGAGAGTATGAATGAGTCAGAAACTACAGAAGAAAGTTGCATTATCAATGTGAGCTAAATTGCATTCAGATATTCTAGTATATTAAAAACATGGCTTTTTTTTTTTTCTTCAACTGAGGTGTGTGTTGCAAGATCTGCTCACATCTTGAGTTTGATATGTGGTGGGGGAAAAAAAGTTAAAAAGCCAGTTTGAATATGGCCTCAACGGGGCCAGCGTTTTGTTGTGCTTCTGCCACCTTCAAATTGCTGGCAGCAGCTGAAAGGTTTTCAGTTGAAACAAAGCTGCTCGTGTAGCCCAGTGTTTTTGGTGCGAGTCTGGAAAAGCAAGTTCTAAAACGGGTAAAGCTTGTGGTCGGCCATTAAGCAACGTAGGCAGCTATTCTCGCTGATCGAGTGAAAGCTTTGAAAACGAAGCAATTGATAAAAATTTTTTTTCTCATGTGTAGTGTGACCCAGCCATTGCTGTTGGAACACCTTCATGTCCACATGTGTTTTTGGGCCTCTTTTTTTTTTTTTTCTTTTCTGGAATAAAGTCCAGGCGTCTGCTCAGAACAGCCAGTGTGTTTACATGCATATGATTCGTCCAAGATTTACTGAGACTAGACTTGGTTAAAAGTACTTAGCACAGTGGTTAACATGTTAGTGCTCTGAACTAATGAAGCAGGTTAGCTAAAACAGCTGAAGTGTATGATGCACAGAATTCATCTGGGGCCACAGGAGTGAAGGGACAAGATGGAATCGTAATACAGAGCGTCTGTACAGATTCGTATTTCACGTTCCTAGCTACTTATTTCAGTGGCTTTTTAATAGGTAATTCTTCATATTGTGAAGACATGGTCATTAGTGATAGCATCTGCTACACAGCAGCTTGTTTTGTGCAGCATGTAGCTCGGCAGTGGTGGAGGGTCCCTTGTTCTGCTGTGGGTCCTGTGGGTGTTGTGAAGGCGTGTGTAAAGCACTGATTACACCATTTATTTGTACCAGTGTCAGCTGCAGAGTAGGTTCCAGGGTTGTATTTCCCTATGGCATGAACGCACTCTGTGCTGGTAAGTGACGTGATCCTTCGTTACTGCCAAAAAGTAGTGGTCTCTGGTATTGGTTGTGCTTGTGACGCGTTGCTAATCAAACAGTGTAGTTATTGTGCTCTGGAGTAAATACACAGGTGGCATTCGGTTCCACTGAAATGTAGGTCAGTCATAATGCAGTCTCGGATCATTGGAGGCTACATGCTGCTATTTGTATGTGTGTGTTACATGTTGGGTTAAACTGCGGAATGGTTTGTGTGCTGGACTGTGTTGGTATTCACTGCTTAGCTTGTCCTTAGTCAGCTCTTCGCTTTAGCCTGCATGCTGTCTGCACTGACAGGTGTACATGCCAAGTGTCTGAGGCACTGGCTGCTGCTGGTTTCTACTGATGCTTTCATTTGTATTTGAAATATACCTGCCAGGACTGTTGGCACTCGATGAAACCAGTGATGAAAGGTGAGACAACCAGGTTTATTGAAATAAACACATGAATGGAATTTTTGGTTCTTGTCATTGGTTATTCTCAATCAATACAGATAATGCAATATATACAAGCACGGCTGATTATGTGCCAGACAAACAATATACATGTGAGAACACGAGATCAGAATCAGATTTGCTGTATTTGCTGGTACTTGTTGGATACAGGGCTTTTCTGACGGGTCGCAAGTTTACTGTCATTATTGACAACTATGAGATAAATACACCAGGTACAAGGCAGGGCTCACCAGCTCATTTTCAGGTATAGCTGTAAGTAACATTAGGGATATAAATTCTAGGCACAAGGCTGTCAACACAAGGCAACAGTTATTTCAGTACATGATGCGTAGGAAAGCATATACCATGGCTGGCTAATAGGGTTCAAAGTTCAGTTACGTATGGTGGAGCTTATCAGAACGGAAGATACTGTTGTGGAATATTACTGGATTACCACGAGTGCAAAGATACTTGACTTAAGTGCTCTGTGTGTGTGTGTGTGTGTGTGAGATGTTTAAATGCCTGCCCTCACAGTCACACTCCCTGTGTGCTGTCTTTGAAAACTTTATAACAATAACAACTGGCATTGTGGAATTCCCTTGTCATTTCTGTTTGTTAGTTTTTTTTTTTAATTATTCTATAAGGATTTTATAGTATAAAATGCATGCTTTGTTAAAGGATTTCATAGCTCCTTTTAAGATGATGAATAAGGATTATATGAAATTACGGTCCTCTAAGGGATTAGCAATTGCCACCAAGAGGTTTAATTTACTAAACAAAATCACAGTCCAATCATAACGTACCTGGATGCTCGTAGCTCTCCGACACCTAGGTTCGAGTGATGACCAGTGGCGTGACCTGCACTTTACACTTGTCTGAAAATGTAGCACTTGAATATGAGCTTTCCCTCTTCCCCAGGGGTGCGTGGAGTTGAGGGCCTTTTCCCCAAAGGATGAGCTGTAGCAGGAAAGTCATTAGCCTTGAAGTTCCTTCACATTGCAGGATGAAGGGCTACCGTTGTTTTCAGTGACAGTAATGATGTCTTTGGTCGCTGTGGTTCGCTGATGTAATAACTGACCGGGTGAGCGAGTACTGCTAGCTCCACTAATGCAGCAGGGGATTGTCCTCTTCCTGTTGTCAGATTGGCCGGATGATATCTAATGAGAGCAGCGGGTGCGCCAAAACCTCTTGGGCCGTAACTGTGGGAGCATTTGGGAAAATGTCATGAGTGGCATTTGCAGAAAAAAGGCCATGGAAAACTTATCTTGCATTCATCTTCCTTTCAGTTTTGATGAGTTATTTCCACACCTTACTGATTTTGAGATTATTCTGTTCTGCAGAAGCTTTTTTCCGACAGGTAGTGCAGTTTGATGAGGAATATTTAAGTGGACAATGCGAGTCAAATGATTTGACCATTAGGCTGCAGTTTGTTATAGGCTGATTAGTGGACTGGTGTAACAGATGTCACATCCATAACCTGCTGACCTGGTGTCGTTATCACTGTGTCAAATAGAGTTTGCATGAGTACATGTGCTGGTGTTGTAGTGTTGGAGCAATCAAGATTATCTATGCTGTTTGTCCATTTGGCAAGTTGCTGATTCTGAGCTAATTAACTTGTTCCCTCTGAACCAATGACCAGTTTATTTTGCGTTTGAGCCCCCTGTCATTTTCCGAGGTCCAGTTACCCAGTGGCCTTGTTAATTCGATACGCTGAGCTCTGCTGCTGCTGATTTTAAAGGCTGCACCAGCCTCTCACAAAGCCTTAAAGAATTCCTTCTGAGTGGCTCTGCTGTGTTTTTGTGGAGTCTCATCTAAGTCTGTTTGCCAGGATCAGTTATCTGCGCTTTCAGATCGACCGCCTACTGTTTAGTTTGTTTTATCTCTGGGCTTGCATGTGATCCTGGCGTGTGAGAGGCAGAACAGCTTCCCTCTGTGAGGTCATCTGAGCCCAGCGCTCTCATTAGCCCTTATTACAGGAGGCCTCTGTGTGGCCAGTGGTGCCTGCTGCCTCCCCCGCTACTGCTCTGCTTCTGCCTCGCTCGGACAGTGGGGCAGAAGCAGGGCCCTTTACCCCATTGGTGCAGGCTAAGCATTAAGCAATGGGTAAGGGAGCATGGTGGCACACGTGCCTACTGGAGCGATTGTGTTCCCTCCGGAAGACGAGCCAGGGGTCACACAAGGGCTTCTCCCATGAGCTCCACTCGTGGGCGCCTCTGGGGGCAAGCCGTGCCCACGCGGTGTGATGCCACTCTCTGTCTTCCTGTGCTGGATGTCAGAGTCCCCGTTCATAAACTCTGGCTCTTTTGTACCGGGGAAGTGCCATGTGCTCAGCTTGGTGCTGTAGAAGTGAAATGTGGATATAGGTTTGCTGATGAGGCTTGACTATACCAGGCACTTATCTAGTATATATCCTAGTATAAAGTCTAATTGATATTATCTGTCACATCATTGCTTTGATGCTGCCTGGTCTCTAAATATACCAAAAATATCATTTTAGAAATAAGCTTGATGATGCATGTTTACTCATGGCAGCGTGAGCAGTGCAGTTTATTTACTGCTAATTGTGCCACATAAGGCCTCCAAGCTTGTTAGCATCACTGTACAGATGCATCAAAATGCATAGTAATGTTGTGTCCACAGTACAGCGTTTAAACGGAGCTCTTGAGTTTGGTGGGTCATGTCTTCAACCTACTTCCTGTATAGAAAGTAGGTCCTTTTAACCTTGCATAATTGTTTGTTTTCTGAGTGATGGAGAAAGACTAATCTTAATAGTGAGATCTGTATAATGTGATAACAGGCTGGACTTGTTGGACCTGTTATGGTTCTCACAGTACTGGCTTTGGTATTGCAGTAAGACATAAAGAGCTCCTGTGTGGAGCTCTTGGCAGTTGGGGACTGTCAGATCAGGGAAAATTGCATTTTGTGCATGTAGCAAATGCTGAAGGCTGCTACCACACCCGGCCTCTGTGCCAGGTCTTCCAGGCAGCAACTGTGTGCTCTGTAACCACACTTGGTAATCTCTAATATACCTGATGAGGATCTGACAGATGTACCTTATAGACTTTAGTCCATCATTGTAATTTAATTTGTCCACTTCAGGAACCTGTCAAATACATATTTATACCCACACTGCCTTGCTGCATTAGCTGTTATATACTTGGCATGATGAAGCAGTGTTGGAATTGTATAGAAAAGCCTAGAAAAATGACTTCAGTTTCCACAGCCGCTCTGTGCTCACTGTGACCTCAAATATTCCTGCAGATACTTCACAAATTCCTGTTCCTTAACAAAAACAAAGGCAGGGATGCCCATGCAGTAAGAATGTCCATGTGCAACGGTTTTCTGTGAGATCGGCTGTATGCCCACTTCTTTCCAGCAATGGAAGCGGTCCAATGGATCTCCGAAAGCCTTTTGTTGGCACTGTCGTGCCCCCTTGGGAAGTTCTACTGTACGAGAGCCTGAGCGCTTTTGATTCTAGCCTCGTTTTTCATGTAACGAGATCTTCAAGGAAGACAGGAACCCTGGGATGGAATTTGGGGAACTGAGTTTTTTTTTTTTTTTTTTTTTTTTTTTTTGATTCGCACAGAGCCATAGTGAAGTGATTGTTTACTTTGTGTGGGGTGTGAGCAACTACCATACCCTGTCCACAATCCAGCCCTCACTGCAAAACTCTCTCAACTAGATTGTTAATCATTTTGTTGTTCCATCAAGATAGAGCTGTGGAGTCCAAGAAGGTGGTCCTTTAAGACAGGGATGAAATATTGTCCCATGTAGGCCTGTGCCAGTATCATGGTTATTGGACAAAGTGGCGTTTTTAGGAAACAGGAGTCCTTAACCCTTTGCAACAAATTAATTTCAATTTATCACTTTACATCGTTTAGTTAACTTTGAGTTTGGTAGTTTCTGTTATTCTTGTGTCAGAGCCTTTGTTTAAAGCATTTATTTTATAAAGTGAAGTAATAAACAGCTCCTACTTAAGTGTAATTCATCTGTCACAGCCATGACTAAACCCTCAAAAGATCACCCTGTGCGCAAAAGATCAGACCTGGCTTTCGGTAACTTCTTACACAATTCGCTAAGCCAGTTAGTAAGCAAATGGTACCATTCTTTATGCGCTAGCATAATGCTATCAGGCAGCTCCAACTCCACTGGGGCTCACTGGTGGCTTTGGCTGGTCCTTCTGGGATTTCTCCCCCCCCCCCCCCCCGCCATGTGGGTAGTCCAGGGAACAGTACATCGGCTTCGTTACATGTCCCTAGTCGGCCTACGTCTCCGTGGACTAAGTGAAGTGATTTCACAGGCCCGTGGGCAGAAGCTAGCGGTGATGCCGGCTTGGCTTATGCTCTCTGTCTGGAAGCGGTAAGCTGAGTTGTTAAGAGCCCAGCAGTGTGCGTGTTCTGTGTGGGTAATGTTCAGAAATGTGCTGCATGGTGTCACACAGTCCTGTGCCTACTCTTATGGAGGAGGGTGGGGAGGCACTTACAAAAAAGGCTCTTCCGTGACGGAGGTGAGGACCCTGTATGTGCTTGAGCAGTGCCTGTTTAATATTTTGTTTGTTGTGTTTGGCTACTGGACTCTTGAGGAGTCTGATGTGTAAATTGCTCACAGGTTTCTACTGAAAGTAGAACAGAATTATTCCATTCCAAACAAACAGCATTAAAAAAAAATTATTTGGTCTAAATTCTTTCACACTATAAATTTTATTTGTGAATGTTTGACGTGAGGAAATGCCACTTGGATTCAGTGTGTGTGTGCGCGCGCGCGCGTGTGTGTGTGTGTGTTTTGTTGGTCTGTATGTCCTTGAGATCATGTGTGATACCTCAGTGAGGGAGACTCATTTCTAGTCTTCTCCAGTCAAAATGGTTTAACGGTGCCTCCACCTGGACCAAAACGGAATCACAGCCTAGCATGAATTAGAAATATAAAAATGATAATCTTTTGACAGGAACAAATGACCTCAGTTTTGAGTTTGGACATCTCTCTGCTGAAGATGTAGCCTCTAAATTTCTACACTGAGGGGAAACGAGCAATATGCTGTTAGAGAATGATGAATATGATAAATATTAGACACTATACTTGAAAGTCATGATTATGACCTTTTGAATATTTTTGAAGATACAGGTCAAACGTGAGCCGCCATGCTGAATTTAAAAGCCTATTTTGAGCACAAAATATCTGACCTCATGAATTCTCACTGCTCTTCTCTCCCACAAGCAGTTTTGCACACAAATGCTGCCTTTATCAGAACAGCATGCATTCAGATGCGCCTTTGCTGCAGTAGGTTGGACATGCTCCTCGTTGTCCTGTCCTGGAATGGCTTGCCCTGACTGAGTCCTGCGTTGTCCTGTGTGTCTGCTCTGCAGGGGCGTGAGCAGCAGCCCAGGATGCAGAGTTAATGCCAGCCTTCATCTCCTAGAAGACGCCCAGCTGCCTCGCTCTCTGCAGTAGACACATGGCAGCATTAGGGGTAAGTTCAATTACTGTTTCCAGCTCGGTGTATAGGAAAATGAATAATTACACACACACACACACACAAATATATTATAATATATTTCCCACCACTGGTGAGGAAGTTGTATGTGGAACTACCACACATGCACAGTGTAGTAGTGATGTTGAGTGTGGAGACTTAGACTATGGTGTGGATTCTGCTAAAGCTCACCTGGGTCCACTGGGCCAGAATATTTTCCACGATGCTTTGAATAATTTATTATTTTTTTTTTTAAAGCACAAAATGCAGTATTTTCTGACTATTGGCAAGATTTGAAGAAAGTACCGTAAACATTATTCTCTGGTTGTGCTTATGGAATGGTAGATGGTAATGAGAAATGAACATTCCCAGTGGTTTGGAAAAGGCTCTTCTTTGCCATAACCGTCAGAGTCGCTCCTGCTGGTGGGAATCGCTCCGTGCTGTGACCAGCTATTTGGCCTGTCGTGCAGGCAACAGGATGACTCAGAGGAGAAACTTGAAAGTGTTGCTAAGGGCACCTTTACCACAGATCTCCCCGTGTTCTGAAAGTGAAATACTTGAAACAAAAACTTTTGGAAAATATATATTTTTTTCCAGACAAAGACTCTTTGTTGGTTTTGTGTTCATTTGGAAATCTTGGGAGAACAAAGTAGTGTTATTTCCATGCCCCATGACAACACGCTCTTATTTTTAGCTTGAAGGCAGAAAAGCAGGCGAGCTCAGCTGGCATATTGAGACATGCCTGTTTGCTCAGTACCTGGTTGTTTCCTCCTGTGTTTGGCTGCAGTGCCAACTGTTGCAGCATGCAGTAGTGTGTCTGGTCCTTCCTGCAGTCTCTCTACTGCATGTGGATTTGCTCTGAATTCAGCAGTACTGAACACCAACCGAAGGCTTAAATGTAATGAGGGTTTTTTTTTGGTTTGTTTTCTTTTTTTAAACATCTTGGGAGTATTTTTTTTTTTTTTTGCTTTGTCTCATGACTTTTATCACTTGTTACCCAGAACCCCGAGATGCTTACAAGAAAGATCAAACTGTGGGACATCAATGCCCACATTACATGTCGCCTGTGTGAGGGGTACCTTATCGACGCCACCACTGTCACAGAGTGCTTACATACCTGTGAGTATACACACACACACACACACACACGACCAGCACAGACACACGCACTTATTCTTTGCTCTTTCAGCCTGCGTATTTTAACTAGTTACTTTCATTTATATGTAATGGATATCTGGTTTTCAACTTTATCTTTAACTTTAACTTTTTTTTCAAGAAAATCTGAAAGTATGAATTGTGTGTACATCAATTACATCTTTTTTTTCATATAGGAACTTCAGTTCTGGTACTTTCTCCTGTATTCTACCACAGGGGTGTTATGTTTTTCGGGGGGGACGGCTTTATTTTATAGAATCAAGTTTGTAAACACCAGAGCCATTTTCCCCATGCTTTTCTTTTGGCGTTTCATAGTTGCACTAATAACATGGAACACTAGAGGGCAGCCTTGTGCCACTCATGCTTGTGCTGGTGTGGAATATGACAATAGCTTTGATCAGAAACCTGTTTAGGAGTTCAAATCACTGCAGCTTCCCTTGTGAAAGAAAACAGCAGGATGTTGTTTTGTCACCACCTCCCAGCCCTTACTTTTGCTGAGCAATTACAATGTCGATGCATCGAAAGAAGCCACCATTCTTTCCCTCTTAACTCCAGTCTAATGGTTTTATATACGTATTCCTCAACGATCTCACGTGTGTTATATAATTGATGCATAAAGCAGGACTGTGCCAGCGCTCTCCCACGTGTGTTGTCTCTGCATGCAGTCTGCAGGAGCTGTTTAGTGAAGTACCTGGAGGAGAATAACACGTGTCCCACGTGTAGGATTGTCATTCACCAGAGCCACCCACTGCAGTATATCGGGTGAGTGCTCACTGCAGCAGCCAGACAAGACCCAGCATGTGCGTGTGCGCACACGCCTACACGCACACACACACACACACACACCTACACACCCACCCACCCCTAGGCAGGATACAGCCCAGCAGGTGTGCACAGAGGTTGGCTTTGCTCACTGACTTGTGCTCGTTCAGACTGGAACCCTTTCCTGCTTGCTGTGCTCTGCGAGTGTGTGCATATGCTGTGCTTTACACATGCAGCACTGTGGCACAGTTGGGAAGAGCTTCCAGCTCTTCCGATTCGAATGGAAGATGCACGTCAAGAAAAGTCTCTAAAACACTAACCAAATACTTGCATACTAATATTTACTGCAGTTTCTACCTCTCTCTCTCTCTCTTTCTTCCCCCTCCCTTTTTTTCTTCTTCTTCTTTCTCTTTTGCTTTCTCCTCTCTCACTCTCTCTCTTCCTCTCTGCATTTTTTTGCCAGCTCGTTGAGGTTTTCACAGGGATGGTGAGGAAGGGCCCTGCAGCACTGTGAGTGCAGGCATGCAGTGGTACGAAATCGTGGTTCTGTTTGAGCCAACACTGCTCATTGGTTTCTGATTTCTCTGTAGGCCGGGAAGGCAGTGAGTCATGGGCCCTCGGGTTTATCCTTCGTGAGAAGTTTGTACTGAACCGGGATGTTCATTTTGTGGCGCAGTTTTGATCTTTTGCAGAATTTGCTGCATTTCTTCGGCTTTGTGAATTGATCGCCATGGCGCTCTGCGCTGAGATCAGTCAGTAAGGGACACTTCACTTAAACACACTTGCCATGGTCTTCTCTGGCAGTGCTGCTGGTCTACATATGCTGTGGGCTTTTGTGCATTACTGTCTGATTAATGACTTGGCTTTTTGGGTTGGTTGCCAGTTGTTTCAAAATTGCCATTAAACTGCAGTTTGGTAGCATTCATGTGCTGATGAAAAGCACTTTGCATACACATTAAACATTCACTGTGCCGTCTGTGTTGCCCTGGGCACTTCGCATGGCTCCACACACGCAGGCCTGACAGCTGGGTAGAGGGAAGTGTCCCTGTGGACTGTGCATAAATAATCTGACCAGACTTTAACCCGTCTGTATTGTACACCTGTGCTGCTTGATCACTGATAAACAAATGCTGGATACCTGTGGGTTAAACCTGCATTAGTTTGCTGAGCCTGATTAGAGAGACAGACATGCGTGCACACACACACACACACCCTCTTTGTTGATCATCTCTATAAATGCCAGTCCCCTCCTTGTCACCAGGCCTCCCTGCCCCCACTACAGGAGTGCAGTGGTGTTTAATTGGGCCTCCATCTCCCCCAGTGGGCTGCAGGCAGGGGAACAGGTGGCCTCTCTGGCTGGGCACCAGGGACGCGGTCTGTCCCTCATCCCTCATCCATGGGGGGCAGATGAGCTAACAGTGGACGGCACTGCACCACTGATCACAGCAGGCTGCTCCGGGAGGCTGATCCACGAGTGGCTCGCGCGGGTGCTCCTAATCAAAACCCGCCCAGGAGTGGCAGGAGTGCCTCCCTGAGGAGCACCTCTTTTTATGTGTCTGCAGCTCTTCGTTAGCATCTGCGTCCGTAGAGCGTTTTGCGAGTATCGAAGCAGGATCCGCAGACGTGGAAGCTCTAGCGCTTTGGACGGGCTCCCAGGAGCCAGGGATTAGCTGCTATTGCTGCCGGACTTCTCGTTCAGTTAATATGGCACCTGCAGAATTTTCCAGCTACAAAACAGTGGGACTCGGTGCTGCGAGGCTTTCCGGCAGGGTAGTTGGGTCTCTGAGGGAGGCCATGGGGGGGTAGGGGGGGGACATGTCTGCACACGCTCAGCGGTTCTGCCTCTGCACGATCAAAGATCCAGCAGTCTCAGACATGCAGGGACAGGTGAAAGCTAAGATGCTGCTTGGTTCAGAATCCAGCCACATAAGCCTTGAGTGACTGAAATAATTATATTGACATGCATGAAAAAGCAAAAAACGAATCGTATGTTGATGTTTCAGTAATAAATCAACTAAATTATAACACAATTTTTAAATTAAACTAGGGGTCCTAGTTCAGCAACATCCAGTTGCTTTTCATGTGCCCAGTTACAGCATGTTCTCTGGGTTTGCACTCGATTATAGTTGTTTCTAATCTGTTCTTCCCTCTCCCAGCCATGACCGAACAATGCAAGACATTGTCTACAAGTTGGTGCCAGGACTGCAAGAAGGTTGGTGATGTTTATTTTCAGGGGCTCACACGGAACATTACTAATGACCGTCAGATTCACTTTCTCAAATTTTAATGACATGAATGTCCTTTAACAAATATGCGAATGCCTGATGATAATCATGCTGAAGATGTGATGTATTCTCATTTGAGTCTCTTAATGAAAATTACCCACATATCTACATGCAGATGTCTTGGATGGCCAAAACTGAGATTTTAAAGTTAATTTCTAAATGTTCTTCTGTGTAGCGGAGTTGAAAAAGCAGAGAGATTTCTATCAGAAGCTGGGCATGGAGGTTCCAGGGGACATCAAAGGAGAGCTGTGCAACATGAAGCCACACCTGGACTCCCAGCGAAATGGTATGCTCCATCCTTACCTGTTCCCTTTGTTGGTATAATCCGGTTTGGAGTAAGAATAACAGACGAATAATAAAAAAAAAAAAATCAACAATTACTATTTCAAAGTAATAATAATTGTGATTTCAGAGAAATCACATAGTGTCTGGATCCATGTCCACGACACCACATGTTATGTTCCCAGGTAAGTTAGCCCAGTTAGCTCCTGTGTGCTGTGGTACATATACCCTGGTTGGTGCTAATGGGTTGCATAGATCGTCATCAAGAGGCCTGCCAAGCCCACAGCCTTCACTGCTGGCCTAGCATGCAAGCCTGATTTTGGTAATTAAGGCTCAAATGGAAGTGAAAGCGGTCTCTTGCTCCTCACTGCCACAGCACGCTTGGCAGGCCGACACCTCGCAGTAAGAGTGCAGTAAGCGCTGCCCTCTTCCACAGGTTTGTCCTGTGCTTCGGCCTGTTCTGAGAACAGTGGGGGACGGATCGCAAGGGGTGTAGAGTTTTAAAATACTGTGCAGCTGCTTGCTTTGATTTCCTGAATACTGTGGCAGGAAGTGACATGGATGCGCCAGGCGGTGCTGTAATAGTGCCCTTAGTCACGCGTCGCCAGTCTCTCTAGGGAGAGTCTGATGCTTTTCTCCACTTAACATGATTGTGGACGCAAAACGACCAATCGCAAGCCTGCTATTTTAGCGTGACCTATAGAAAGAGACAATGTTGAAAATGGAGCCATGATAACAGTGCCTTGGGAAACACACAAGTATACAATGGCTCAGCTGGAAGTGGGAAGTGTGCAGTTCATCATCGTATTCAGAGGTCGTGAGCGGTAAAAGTGAAAAGGTGTTCATGAGAAATGTCGGGCGTTAAAAAGTGGAGAGAAGTACTACTGACCATGAGTGATTCGAGAGAGTCAATAGTCCTAAATGGCCCAGATGATGGCGCTTACTGTTGCGAACCATGAGGTCTCTATTATTTAGTAATAAGTGTGTTGAGCAAAACTCGCGTTGCTAGAAAGATTATATCAAACGCGCATTTTAAATCACTGGTACTTAAGAGTTGCACAAAAAACTGGCCTGTTTCCCTCCAGCAACTCAGTTGGTTTTTTCAGGTCATTCCAACTTCTGTGCATTGCTCATATCTCTCCAACAACAGGGGCGAAGATTCGGCCACACCAGAATCTAGCTTTTTTTTTTTTTTTTTTTGCAGTTACTCCTTTACCAACAAGGCGATTGGTTCTTTTTGTTGAAGACGATACTTGCTGTAACACAGCTGCCATAATGAGCATATCGAGGCTTTCCGTTGATTTATTTTTATCCAGTGGCCCTTCGTGTAGAATGTCTTTGCTACGTCGCCTTTATTGCGTGACGCTTTGGAAGGTGCACGGTACCTGCAGAGGAGATGTGCAAGCTGTAATTATCTGAATTTCTGAATTTTTTTTTTCCTGAACAACACGGTCAATCATTTGTTATCAGAGTGAGTGCTCTGTCGGTCTCGGTGCCATATTGAGAGAGACAATGCAGTGAGATTTCTCTGCGCTAGTGCTTACTTGTTTTTGCCTATCTTGTTCCATAATTGGGGTGAATTGCCATTTCGATATTCCAAGGATGTATTTTTTATTTATTTATTTTTTTTAAACCAAATCCTGAACCAGTTCAGCTGCTCCTCTCTCCTTTGCTTTGTGAAGGGCACATGCTAGTGTGTTCCTCTTCTCATCACTGGGCAAATGAGCAGGGAAGTTTCTGGCTAAGAGGTGGAGCTTCAGCTCAGTCTGCTGACCCTCAAAGGTCCCTCGGCTGCCAGTGGTTACAACTGAGCAAGAGGAAGCTGATTTTGCTTCGCTGAACTTTCTCCTTGACTTCTTCTAAAGAGGCATCACTCCTACCTCCTGTGTAACTTTGCCATCCTTTTGTCTGTGATGCCTTCTTGCTAGCTGGCCTGTCTTTAGTGGTGCCCCTCTTGAGTTTGGCCTTGGTGAGGCCATCTCCAAAGAGCCAGGACGTCCTTCCAGTGGATCAACCTGCCGTTGTCCTTGGCCGCAGAATGGCGGTTCCCTATGAGCTTGTCCCCATTGATTAGGCACAGTCTTGTTCTCGGAGGCTCAGAAATACTACAGGGAATCAGTTGGGCATAATTGTGTTTTGGGGCATTGGTGGTGGAGGGTGGAGGGTGGAGGTGTGCTGATTAATGTTCCAGTGCCCAGTCTTTTTAATGAGGAAACTGTCAGAGTGAAGTCAACGTTATTGTTTACACCCGTTGCCTCCTGCATTTGCTCTGTGTAAGGTTTCGGGGCTTAACAGGCAATGAATAATGAATGGATAAAAATGCTCCTCTGAATTATAGATGAATCAAAACATTTATCAAAGGGTTCGTGAATTGATTAGAAATGCAGAGATGCAAGGATTCCAAGCATGCACCTGAAATATCGTAACGGGTATGTTTCAGGCCGAACATGGCTAAACGAGCTCGGGTATATTTAATTAGTCTGTCTCTTTTCTCCTTCCAGATCCAGTCCCCACTTTTCTTTTGTTAACAAAAACCTTGACCTTTGCACGCCATTTTGTTTAAGGTTTGACTCTGCATGCTATTTCCTGTGCACTTGTCTCACAGTAAATCAGGCTGGTAAAGCGTGGAACAGGAAGTGTAACAGAAAAATGTTTGGGAGTGGTCCTGGAATGGGCTTGCTCTAAGGGGGCCAGAGAAGAGCCAGAGCAATCACAGGCTAATGCACCCGGAGTTTCATCCTGTGAGGATCTGATCACGGGCTAATGCACCCTGAAGCTCATCCTGTGAGTGTTTGTGTTTTAAACCAGGTGATGTGAAGTCAGAGGATGCTGCCAATAAGGAAGGAGGTGATGAGAAAGCAGAGGAGGAGAATGATTATCATCGCAGTGATGAGCAGGTAAAGGGTCCAGCAACAAACACGCGCATGCATGCGTACAGACTTACCTGGACACGGAATTTCTTTTCTCTCTCCCCCTCTCTGTCAGATCTTGCAATACTATAGTAAATGCTTTCTTTACTGCAGTTGTCAGTTTGGTCTAGGCTGTACGAATTACTCCCGAGTTACTCTGTACCCAGCAGGCGTTTACAAAGCTCATTCTCCTCTTCCCTGCAGGTAACTGAGGCATTACCGATGTCCTCTTTCACACATGAATGTGTACACAGCACTATAAGAGAGAAACGGTCTTCCTTACCTTTCCACACCTGCGGGGCTCAGGAGAGTGGTGCAGCGCGGTGTCTCTCGCCCACTCGGGCGGAGGGCTGCTTTGTATTCACCTCCACCCGCTGTGCCATGGCTGGATGTAGTTAATTCCGCAGGGCTGGACAGCAGGGAGCGGGGGCTCGTATTTATGCTCTGCATTCTGCCTAAAAGGGCACCATCTGGCAGCGTGTCGCGTGACCGCCGCGGTGGACCGGCCAGGGTTGGATCGCTTTGCCAAGGGGTCAAAAGTTCGGGCTGGTTGCCTCATCTGACCCCTTCGGGGTCGTAAGCAGACGATCTGTGCGTCAGTGTGCTGCGTGCAGGGGAAAGTGCAGTGCTCCAAAAATAGCAAATGGACTCAGCAGTGTGGGAGGGAGTTTGTTTGTCTTTTTACATCAGTAGAGGCTGGTTTGGTTTTGGGTAAAGGGGGGGGGGGTGTGTTGGGTGTGTGTGCGTGCACGCGTGTGCACATTTCTATATGTACTCAGCAGAAACGGAAGGTGTGTGAAGTTCTTGGGGGTTCATGTGTGGGAAAGGCCTGCTTGGAGTTTGCTGCATTTTTAGGACCTGCGAGGAGAGAGAGCGCATTTTGTTGAATGCAGATCATCGTTCATAATGCAGGACAGAAGTAACACAGTGGGTTACTTGAGTGTTAACTCAAGTCAGACGTTACCAGCAAGAACAGTCTAGCCAGTATCTCTCGCTGCTGTGGTATAGACGAATCTGAATCGGAGAGGGCACACAATCACTCCTTATCCACTTAACGGAGAGAGTAATGTGTAATTGCTTGATTTGCCAGTGAAAATCTCTTGCAGGCTAGCTAGTGTCCCAGAAATAAACTTTCACTCACTAACATTACCATAAAGTAGAGATTCATGGGTTCAAATATGTCTGTGCTTGCATGAGCCGAATACAAAGTTGTTTTCATATTAAGGCATTTGTGGATTCGCCGCACAGTGCATAAATTGATATGCATAACATTCATATAATGTGTGCATGATCAGTTCATAACCTCCATATTATCCCATTATAGTCATTAGATTTGGGGCAGTAAGGATGATCAAATCTGTGGTGAAGCGTAGGTTTCATTTTTTTTTAAGGCCCAGTTGGAAATGAATGCCAAGTCTCTGTTGCTTTGATCTGAAGGTGTAATTGGCTTGAGCGAGAACTACATTAGTCATTTGTGTGACTGTTTGTGTCAATTATAACTGGCCTGGCTGTGCGGTAATGACCCAGTAATGACATCGCTCTCACCCGCCCATGCACATGCGGGCACACGCGGGCACACGTGCACGAATGTGAGCACACAGTCATATTTCACTTTCTCTCCTGCTAATGGCCCAGGCCCCTGCTGCTGCTCTCTGAGAGTGCTGGCCTGTGAGGCTGTGCTACTCTCTGGCTCTGAGAACACTGGCCTGTGAAGCTGTGCTTCTCTGTGGCTCTGAGAACACTGGCCTGAGGGGCTGTGCTGCTATCTGGGAACACTGGTCTGACAGGCTGTGTTGCTTTCTGAGAGTGCTGGCCTGTGAGGCTGTGCTTCTCTCTGGCTCTGAGAACACTGGCCTGAGGGGCTGTGTTCCTTTCTGAGAGTGCTGGCTTCAAAGGTTGTGTTCCTCACTACTCTGGGCCATCAGCACCTGCGCTTAGATGTTCGTTGACTGCCCTGCCTTCCAGTTCAGTGTTTGTCCTTCAAATGGACTTGTAGTAAACATCTGCAAACTGAATCTGTACTTTTGTGTGACCTTTTGCAAGGAAGTGTTGTCAAACACACACACACACGCTTGTGCAGGATGTCATCCATAGGGGGGGGGGGGGGGTGTTGTCACGCATGTACTAGGTATCAACCTGCAGTGTGGGTAATGTGAAGTTAATTGGATGAGCTTTGATGTAGATGCTTTTCTCTGGTATGTGAAAGCATGGTGTGTCTTGGTTGAGATTGCTTAGTCCAAATGGCATGTTGTCACCTAGGTAAACCTTAAGAGTTCTTCAGTCCTGCCTGCTCACGTGTGCTCTCCATCTGGGCGTCTCCCTCAGGTGAGCATCTGTCTGGAGTGCAACAGCAGTAAACTCCGCGGCCTGAAGAGGAAGTGGATCCGCTGCTCAGCCCAGGCCACCGTCCTCCACCTCAAGAAATTCATTGCCAAGAAGCTCAACCTGACCTCCTTCAATGAGGTAGGGCCTTTCAGGACCCTGGTCAGCGCACTTGGCCTCTCTGTCCCTCAGCACACACCCAGCTTTCTGCCACACAGAAGGCCTATTCTACGTCTCTTTTTGACCCTTTATTGACTCCTCTGGCTGCTGCAGTGCTAAATGGCCCATGTATCTGCTGATGTCCATATTCCCTTGCTAGTCTTGCTAACATAGTCAGGGACTCTGCAGATGGGCAGAGCTTTGCCACACAACTGTACTTCCCTTATAAGTTTTTCCCACCCATGTTCAGAGTAACAGACGCTCTTGGTAATATGATTTGTGTTCCGTCATGTATCAGGCTGCCCGTTGGGAATGTGGTACCACGGTTACATGAGTTTGGAGCAGAGCTAATCATCATTGGTGTTCCATTATCTCTCTTCCCTGATTTCTTTTTGCCCTGAAAAGCCTGTGGGTGGCCTTCATACCACATCCATCCATCTGAAACCTGCTTTACACAATATAACTGTCAGACATCCTTTGTTCTCTATAGAGTATGTAGACAGTGTTGCTGCTAAGCTTAATGAAGTCCTTCCAGTCCAAAATAGCACAGACTCGCTCTGCAATTTCCCTACCAAACACAGGAACAAAGACTCTGTGTTCTATACAATTGCATTTCAGTACAGTGGATAAAATTAAGGTAATAGAACAATGGTGAATGAAGGCCATAATCCAAGTTCCGGTAGATTTTCTTCCTTTTATGATGTCTGTGGTCTTTCTATTCCTTCTGTAAGAGCTAAAAGTCTGGCAGTTGTTTCCACCTCCAAGATGGTGTAATGCACTTCAGTGCTCAGAATATGTGCCTCATGCAGGGTGCACCTGTCTGCCAGCAGGGGGTGCTGTGGTGATTCTGCTCAGCATTTCCCCACTGGACCAGGTCATACACTCTTATACGCGTAAACCATGAGTACACACGCACGAACGCACGCACACACTCATACTGCCCGGCGCAGTATCTGAGCTCAGTGACCTGAGAGGGCAACGCAAGCGTTTATTCTCAAGATTCTCATGAAAGCATAAAAAAAAATAAACCTCACTGCCTGGTGGAAGCAGTTTATTGAACACAATTTAAAGCGAGATTCCAGTGTTAAAGAGGATTCTGCAGATGTTTGGGAATCATGCACCAGCCTCTCTTTGTGTCCGGAAAAAACATTTTTATACCTGTGGGCCCTGCTGGTTTTTAATAAGATTTGATGGTAAGGAACGTGTACCAGACACAGGTGGTCTGTCTGCATTTCCTTGTAATTCTTAAAGTCGGTGGGTTTCACTTTTGAAGGCATTAGTAGAGGCGAGCATGTCCTGAACGCTGCTCAGTGAACACGCACGGCTCACACCGCGGGTCGTTAGCTTCGTGCTCACTGAACCTCCTCTGTGTTCTGCTTCCAGCTGGACATTTTATGCAATGAAGAAATCTTGGGCAAGGACCACACCTTGAAGTTTGTCGTGGTGACGAGATGGAGATTTAAGGTAAGAGTTGTGCTCTGTGAAGCGAGGAGAGCTGATCCTGCTTGTCCACCAGATGAAAGAAACGCATCTCACTCCTCCTTGTGTGTGTTTATTAAGAAACTTCTTACTCTTCCTTCCGTGTTTTATTAAAAGGTTTGGGTCGAGTGTGTGGC
Source organism: Tenebrosternarchus preto (assembly GCA_025802075.1). Taxonomy (NCBI): domain Eukaryota; kingdom Metazoa; phylum Chordata; class Actinopteri; order Gymnotiformes; family Apteronotidae; genus Tenebrosternarchus; species Tenebrosternarchus preto. The sequence goes on along the minus strand of JAOYMR010000006.1, from coordinate 16,744,050 downwards.
CATTGCTGGCTTGATGATGGATTAACAGGATGAACTTTTTGCATTATGTTTTGTTTACTTGTGAATCATGAATTTATTGCTAAGATATTGGATGCAGTTTTTGAAAAAGTAGTCACTCCTATATTCTAAAAATTGCTTTTAGGATTTCTAACGTTTTAAACTAACCCTCTTTAAATGAATCTTTCTCTGTGGGATCCACTCCCGAGTGTCTATAGGCAAAACTGACTCTGAGCAAATATTGCTTCTTTGCATTTGCTTTCTATGGGCTGTAGCTGTAATTGCAGGCATAACCTTTAAAAAGGACCGGCAAAAAAACGCAGTCGGAGAATACCAGTGCTCACTGCACCTGCTGACCTTCCACTGGCTGTTTCAGTCATGCCTGTGTGTGTGTGTGCGTGTGTGTGTGTGTGTGTGTGTGTGTCCCACTGTGTGGTTTCCATTCCAGAAATCCCCCCTCCTCCTACATTACAGACCCAAAATGGACTTGCTGTAGCTGGACAGGATGTTTATTTTGGCCCCGGAGTCCAGGCCTGGGACGCAGACTGTTCAAGCAGAGACTATCAATGGCCACACCAAACGGTCCCCTCTCCAGAGAATCTCTCGCACCAGACACGAGCCAATCGACAACTCGCACCAGCTCAGTTCCTGATACACCGGGGGTGGGGGAGGGGGGGCTGCAAGTCGGCCGCGCTTTACCCTGTTCGTCTGCTACGTCCTAGATATGTGAACAACCGAGAGAAAAACATATATTTATACTTTTGTACAGAAATAAGGCATGGACCCAAGACACTACTGGTGCTCTGTTTACACGCAAGCAACAATTAACGCAAACAGCAAAGAGAAGCGATTTTCTACCAATGCCGTCCTCTCCCGGCTCTGACAGCAGGCAGGAAGTTGCCCTGTTTGGGGAGGAAGAGGAGCTCTTCACTGTCCACTCTCTTTCAGGTCTCAACAACTCAACACAGTCTAGGGAGCACAGAAAATATAAGTAAACGACAACAGACATTGTTCCTAACGCATACGAGTTGTGAATCGTCTCAGAGCATTTTTTCTCTCTCTTACTGAGTCACTGAAAGTGGAATTGTGAATAGACAAATTTTTGTGTAGTAATTTATGTTCTATTTACAAGTATTGTACATACAAATTGTTACAACAACACAAGAGAAATAAGAAGAGTTGATAGATGAATTGTATGACTGCGTGAGTGTGTGCGAGAGTGAGAGACACACAAAGATCGAATGGTGAACCGAGACTGTTTAGAAGAGTTGTGTGTTTCAGTCTGCAGATGTGTGACAACAGAGGGAATCCAAATGAATGACGGTCAGATTCTATATCAGAATAGGTCCCTTCCAAGTGGGGAATCTTTTTATCTCACTAAACACACCACCATGTGCTCCTTTGTAGAATTGAAGGAGATGTTTCAGTGTCTAAGTGTGGAAAAATGGCAGCGATCTAAATCAAAAGCAATTTTGAAATGTCGAAGTGCTTTTAAACCATTCTCCCATGTTGTTAATTAGGCACTGCAGAACCATTAAAATTGTGTACTGATGAATCGTTAACTTAAGGCATATTAGTCATGTTAAATGTAATCACACTTCAAACGAACAAACTGCCTACATTAAAAAAAAAGGAGAAACTCTAGCTTGTTCTGGAACAACTAGGGTTGCTATATTTAAAATGTTTAAAATGGAAAATAAAATCCCATAGTGTCTCATAACGCAGCACAGAAATGTACCCAACCCCTGCATCCACCCTCGACATTTTTTTTTCCACCCAGATGTAGAGTCATATATGCAATACATAGGCTTTACCCTTCAGTAACATGAAAGATAGACATTTAGGCCTACACAGAAGCTTTAGTAGCCCACTCCTCTATGGAAAGAATGTAGCTTGTCTGGCCACCCATGCGTGCGGCACACCTCTTATGTTTCGCTGCCTTTAGTGCCAAAGGCTTGAGAACACCCTTCAGGTTTCATGTTTATTTTGTATGGCAAGCTGTGTGGAAGGCAAAGTGGGGATATCATGCCTTTGACCTTAGCAGTACCGATTAAGGAAGAGCACTGGATAACCAGACAGTGTCTGTTGGTAGCCCACCATCCTTCTTTTTGAGGTTTCGCAAATTAAGGATTTATTAAAAATCGTTCGCTTTCTTTTAAGCTGGAGCCCTTATTCAGGATATGGAGATGATCCATTATATTTGGACTTCTAGGCTGTAGAAGGTCATGGCTTTCAGTGACGGATCTGTTTTGCCTGAAATCACAAGCAAGTTTTAAAGGGCTCTCTCTGCATCGATACTTGCCGTTTTCTCACGATCAACTCCTCAGTGAAGAGATAATCAAGGTAAAAGTTTTTGATATTAAAATGTGTAACTAATTTTTTCTAAAACCTTGCCTCCTTTCTGGCATGCAAACAACTTGATGGACAACAAAGTAGTACAAATGAGGTCTTGTAGCTGTTCGTTGTATCTGTCTACTTTGACACGGGTAAATGCCAAAACCAGCTTGACCAAATCTCATTTTGTTTGGTTCCGAGTTTTTGTGAGTTAATACACGAGTCTTCATCTTATGATGTGTTTTGACTACAATCTTGCATCAAACCTCTTGCCTGTAACATGTGTCCCTTAATTGTGGATGTAATTACCTTCTATGGATACAATTACCTTTCTTGATGTCTTATAATGTGAAATATTTCAGTACATACTGAAGAAACGTTATGCTTTACTTTTTTTAAGCACAAGTTTTGCTTAAAATCATAACATGGATTATAGTTTTTTTGAGCCTGCCGCATTGACTTCTGTGTGATCAAAGCTGCACATTACTACAGCTGTTCATTTCCAGCGAGTCTCATTCTTGTGTATGCGGGTCACTTCAAGCTGTAAATGACTGACTAGTATTCATTAATGGTGACTACCAGTTTACCACAGTGTGTACTCAAGAATGGTCCAGAGTGGAACACGTACATATGTTACATGGTTTTATTTTGTGCTTTTCCCACCTGGACGTTTATTTTATGTCTGTGCGTACAGTTCAGGAATTATGGGAAGTGGTTCATGGACCAGGACTGAGGTGGCTTTTCTTCCTGTGTTGTTTGCCATGGTGAAGGCTGGTGGTTCTCTTTGTTTTGAGCTGATAAATGGTGCTAACATTTTATACATTTGGTATATATAAAAAAAGAACCCTTACCTTGGTGCAGATCAGCGGTGAATGGTAAAAAGTATCTGTATTTTTTGTCGTTTTTCTCGCTTTTTTGACGTGTTTGGTGCTCTTTTCTCCAGCCTTTCTGACAGAATCCTCTTTGTTTGTTTTTGGTTTTTTTTTCTCCGGTTGTTGTCCTTGTGAGGTATGAAAACAGAACAGAAAGGATAGCGAAACAGAAACATCAGGGCTGGTCTATCCACAGTGACGCTCATTATGAGAAGAGACATTTAATGCAAAGCTTATAGAGCTCACATTTCGCAGAGGTTTTCCACATGGGTCCAACAGACCCACTGTTTGCAAACTTCTTTGGATCTAAGCACGGTTCCACCTGCCTCTTTAACACCTCATGATCTGAACTTTGTTCGCTCTTGGGCCGACGTGAGGAGAGCGCTGATCGTTGAGACGTTTGGCCGGGTCGTAGGCTCCACGCTTCACCCTTGCAGGACGGTTGCCGAGGATTAGAGCAGGCAGACGTTTGCTTCGCCGCATCAGGGCTGCTGCACTTCACAGGCAGACTGTAAGAAGCTTTACCCGAGGCCCACTCTGGTGCCCTGCATGCTCTGGGTTCCAGTCAGACCTGGGCAGAGCCAAGAGGGAGATAATGATGGCCAGTCTCTACTTCTTTCAGTGGTTGGCTGACTGCTTGGCCTTGGAATCATTAGGAGGTTGTACTACTTTCCTTAGTGTTGTTCAGGCTGGAGGACCCTGTCCACAGGTCAAGATTTCAACTGTGATTTTATTAAATGTTTTATTACATTTCCGCCCATCTCACTCAAGGTGTGACCTAAATCCGTTGGTCAGAAACTTCAGAATCGTGTCCTTTCCGGTCTTGATGGGGCTTTTAAATCATGTTCCAAGTTGTAACGTTTTCTCTCGTCTCTGAACTTTCTCTTACATGAGGCTGACAGTAATAGCTTGGGGTGTGTGTGTGTTTGTGTGTGTGGTGTGTTGATAAATGCACATGGATTTTGTGTATGGGGTCATGGGAGAGGATGTGAAAGAGAGACAAATAATGAGAGAATGGCTAGGTAATGCTCCACATAGAGGTACTGTGAGGCCAGGCACCAGCACATCCTTCTCCAGTATGCCTCACTTATAGGACTGCATCTAAACCATATTTCCATGGTTACACTGATTGAAAGGTAGCAACAATTGGTCAGTGATTGGTGGTTGCTGGTTGTCTCGAAGCAGCTGATCCGTCAGTTCCATGCACCACCGTTCCTACCTATGGAAAGCTGGTGAGAATGCTTTTAAATCCACGTGTCCTTCAGATAGCTGTGGGTTTGAATGTTTTTTATTTCATTAATAACGAGTGATTTTCAGGAACCAACCGTCACAGTGGCACCTCCCAATGAGCCATATCTATAACTTTTTATTTTTTTTTGTCCAAACTGTTTTTAAAGTATTATTTATTTATACTGTAAAGTCCTACAGTAGCCTGTTTTGATATGAAATGTCAAGATAATTGCTGTCCTTTTGTGTATTCGTTTTCTCCCTTTGAACATACACAGGACTTAAAAATGAAAAAAATGTCACAACCCACTTCTTTTTCTTTCCATCTTTCTGCATGTAATGTTCTCCCCTTAGTTCTGTTAGAGGAGGTGAAATAATGTCTACATTATTGCCCAACACTTCTGTAGTACTCCTGCGATCAGAGATTTAGACTGCAAAAATCTCTTATTTTAGGTTGGGTGATTCATTGTGTTTGCGAGGAGGAATAATGTGCAATATACATCTCTCAGATGGTTTCTGGTTTCAGCACTAGAACCTCCATTTTCTGCTTCTCTATCTGTCCGGTGCTCAGGTCAATAATATTCCTTTTAGTCCACCCCACATATTTTTTACGGGGGCCTGGTATGCTCAAATCAAAATAAAAAATTTTAATTCCCATTTTCACCTTTTTTTTTTTTTTTTTTTTTTTTTTTTTTTTTTTTTTAAACCTTTTGTTGATACCTTTGCGGTAAAACTTTGGCACTTAATGTGCCATTTTTTTGTCTTCATTAATTGTATTATGGTTATTTATTGCACATATAATAAGAATGGTTTCCATGGCTACACATAAAGGAGTTTTAGTTTAAAACTTGGCTGGAGTTTCTTACAATTTTATGGATGCTTTTGTTGAAAAATTAAAGTGTGTATTTCATGAATAAATGCCTTAAAAAGAAACTCTGTGATTTTCATGATTCTACAAGGAGGGCTGTGCAGTGTCAGAGAAAGATAAGAAATTACATATCAGTAAATCCATTTGAATCATTGTGTTGGAGTGCAATAAACTTGAACATTGGCATTCAGTGTAATGTTTCATAAATGCAGTTCAGTATTTGTCATAAAATTACATAAAAATGTACATAGAAAAGTTCATGTTGGTGCTTCCCCTGGTAGTGATCATACTGTTGCTGCAGTAATGGGTCAAAATGTAATTGCATTAATCGCTCGTTTTTATCAATGTTTTATGAGTTATAACAAGCTGTCTTAGAATTGGAAAACATTTTGAAAATGTATTTGGCAGTTCTGGTTTTTTCCTGCCATAAGTTTAACCTTTTATGTCTATATAAAACCAATGCTGCTGGGATATTGAAACAACAGAAGCTCCACTGTCCTCGGTGCTACACGTCCAGAATGAATGGGGCTGCAGAGAGGGTTGCCAAAGTGCAGCCTCAGATCCATTTTCTGAGATCTGACTTGTGTTGCCGGAGATCGTTTTTCCACTTCTAGTTACTTTATTCCAATTTCTGGTGACTAATGGAGCAAGGAGAATTAACCGTGGCCTTCAAAGCTATTGTTTAATGTCTGGAACATTGTAAGGCTTGAGGATTGGATTGTTATGGTAAATGTATAAACCAATATGGAAATGAGGCAGTATGTAAGCAAATAACTCTTCTGTATAGCACCTTTCCAAGCAGAGTTATAACATCACAATGAACAAAAACCACATCACGAAAATGCATAATGTATAACACAAGACTGTGCAAAGACGTGCATAATAACATGAACTATGCTTATTTCCTAGCATCAAAGGCTAAGATATACAAAGTCACACATTGTTCTTAGTCAAATGTCTAAAGGAAGGCTTTTCCACAGTGTACCAGTACGTATGACGTCTCCTCCCTTCTGTACGAGATTGCATGCAGTAATTTGTTGATACAGAAGCAATGACATGCAGAGCAGACTTCGGGTGACCAGACTGCTCGTTTGGTTTGGGCTTTTGCTTTTATTTGGTTTCACATTTTTAGTTTCATTCAAACTACATTCGTTGCTGCCACCACAGTGAATAACCATCACAAATCACTTCCCGTAGGTTTTTGTTTTTCTTCATTTTCTAATTAAAAGTGTTATTAGTTTGTACGCTGTTGCTTTGGATGAGCTTTTGTCTGAACACGGCTCTAACATAAGCAAAAGAGCTGCCTAATTAAAAAAATACTCACCCCTGTAAACAGAATTGGTGGCTTGTAGCTGTCTGAAACAAAACAAACATCACAAGTTTATTAGGAGCCGTTTGCGCTAAATACCTAAAAGCTTGTCTGGACACCACTTCACAGGACCTGACTCGGGTTGGAACATTTGCATAACCGGCAACTGGAGATATACAGTACAAGTCTGGTCTGCTGGGAAGACTGTAATGATTGGAGTGTGGGACGTGCCGCAGTCCCGCTGCCGCCTGGCTCCTGCCTGCTAGGCAGAGCCTCGGCACGGCCTTAGGGCATGAGACCTGTGGTGGTGGCTTTGAGAAATGAGAGCGCAGACCAGAAGCCATGCAGAGTTCTATCAATAGACTCGCAGCAGTGTAGTGTCCCACAAAATGATGGTTGTGACAGTAGCTCATGTCTCTGAGCATATGGGATCTGCCATGTCGGACCTGCGGTGATGCGCTGGTGAACGTTTTATGTCGTGCAGGTGCATGCTGATGCCCTGAGCAATCCCTTGAGTGGTACTGCATTATTTCTTTGCAGTCTTTGGAGCAGATGGGGTCTCTCTTTGTGTGAACTCTACATTCCTTGTAGCAGTTATGATGTGGATTTCTATACAAGTTAAAATTTTAATATTTTGGCTTTGATAAATGACTAAATTCAGCCAGTCCTTCACATGCAGGGGACACACCACACACGGCTTCATTCTGTGTTTTCATTCTGGTGCATGGCCTCAGGGGCTCTGATGCCATGCACCAGAAGGAGGGCACTTTTAGCGGATTAGAGGCACTGAAGATGTTTTTGCACTGCAGAATCCACCCATCAAGTCACCAATACACAAGCGAGGTGAGTACATTTACATTTATGGCATTTGGCTGACGCTTTTATCCAAAGCGACTTACAATTGTGACTGAATACATCTTGAGCAGTTGAGGGTTAAGGGCCTTAGTCAGGGGCACCAACAGTGGCAACTTGGCAGAACCAGCAACTTTCTGATTACTAGTCAAGTGCCTTAACCAGTGAGCTACCACCGTGAGTATTCCTGTTGAACCGCTCCCAGCACTCTTTTGCCAGAAAGTTAGTACTGTTGTTCTTGTATCAGTAAAAAGGTCTCAAGTACAAAGGTAAGAGAGTGACTGATTGCATGAGTAACTGTAAGCTAAGGCCATAGGCTATAGCACACAGCAACACAATAAAATAACAAGAGCACTCATCTGAAGACTCTTCAGTCTAGCTCTTTCCCCCCAGGCCATGGTCATTAAATACGGTGTACTCTTCTTCTGGTTGCCGCAAGCAACCTGCTCAATGACCCTCCACGTTTTCCCAGCTGTCGCTGTACCATCCAGTAATCTGTGTGTTCTGTCAAAGCCAGCAGTGGCCATTCAAATGCAGCTTCACATGACGAGCGCTCCTGCCAGATAAACGCACAGCTCCAGGCCTGTTAAAGCTAGCTCCACAGCTCAGTCCTGCATGGGGCTGAAGTGGGTGGGCTGCAGTGGGTATTCAATTAGAGGCAGATGCTAATGTGGAATCCTGCTGAACTCTCTTTAAGGCCAGTCCAGAGATCTCGGTGCCGACACACACACACACTGCCGGAGGCTCAGTCAATCCTGTGAGCATCTATGCCAACACGGTTTCACTAGTGCAGGTAGTAGCCACCTCCTTGTCCTCTGCTCAGGGGGGGTTAGGTTCTTCCAAGCTTGACTAAGAGGTAAGTGTTCTGTGGGGCCAGTGTTAAATGTTGGGCTTTTACTTGAGCTATAAATAGTATAGGATTGAATGGGTCTAGACATTAAGTGAGGTCTGAACTTTCAGGTTGATGCTGGTCTTCTTTTTCATCTTCTTTTTCTTTCCTGCACTACCCTCTCTCTCACAAAGACCTACACTATTACTGATTTTGCAAAGCAGTCTACATCTCTATATTACAGGGGTGTTGGAGAATTCCATCATATGCTTAAAGAATCTCTCCTTTAACTATAATGGAAAAAGGGTAATCTTTAAAAAAAAGTTTTATTTAAGACAACATCCAGCCTGAAGCTCTCACTTTAGGCAGATGGACTTAAGCTGATGTCCTGAAGAACTTTTCTTCCCTTAAGATCTTTCTCTTTCATATCAAAGCAGTAAACCATTCTCTTTCAACTCTTGGGTGCAGTATTTTAACATGCTGCTCTAAAAGAAAAGACAGCATTAAGACCTGGGTTCTCTGTTTGCCGCCATTGATTTTCAGATCTTAACAACTCTTTATCGATCTGTGTGTTTGTGACCCCATTCTGTGACCTGCACTTCCTATATGTGGTTTTAAAGCAATTTACTCAAGTTGCCTGGCACTAAAATCTCTCTCTCTCTCTCTCTCTCTCTCTCTCTCTCTCTCTCTCTCCCCACTCTCACTCACCCTGTTTCTCTTTTTTTCTCATCTGTGTTTTCCTACCTTTCTTTCTGTCATCTAAGATGATGAAGACACACTAAAGCAATTTAGCTGACAGGCTTGCCCTAGACCGTTGGCTGGCAGTGACCTGCAGAAATGAAAACCAGGACATTTCACTTCTCCTTTTCTTGGAGTGACTGAGGACATTTCATTTTCACCTGCCCTCCTGGGAGATTTTTCTTTTGGCCAGACACCCAAAGAGTACCCAAGAGTCCAAGATGGATGAAAGCAGATAGCCACTCCACAGGGCTGTCTCTGAGCTGCAGTACTGAAGGGTCTCTTTTGGTTAGGCTTCCCAACTGCTTCAATAAAGCGAGCTTTTATATACTCCCGCCTTTTCACTGAAAGCCCAAAGTGCTTTGGATAACCACTGAACTGCCCTCCATCTGTTGGTGTGCCTCAGTGTTGTACCATGCATGCAAAATAGTAGCATCAGTGAGTGCAGGGACATCAGATTCATAATGCAGCTGAGCATTAAGTACTGTTCCTGGGTCAGTTTTACTTTTAACCATTCAGAGATCAACAAAACTATTTACAGAAGAGAAATTGATTCTATAGTAGCACATTTACAATTGTGATGCTCGAAAACACAGGCTGTGTTCTTTATATTTTAATCGTGTTTGCCTGCAGAAACACCCTTTTTCAAATATAAAGCCATTCCACATAGAGCCAGGCTTAGCCAGAAGCTCAGTAATTTGGAGGAACAACCTGCACTTCGAGCCCTAGATCAAATTTGGACTTTCATTTTGCAATAAACACTAAATATAAGCACTAAAGTACAATCGTGGCAAGGAAAAACACTAACAGCAATCTTGTGTCCTCAACATAAGTGTGCAACCATGTATAGGTGTGTAATGCAACTTGAGGTCACTCTAATATCACCTCTCACTATGTGACAAATTCCTTTGATCCATGACTGCATTTATTTATAGCAAACTGGGTACATCAGAAACATTACATATTAGACTACTGTCATCTCCAAAGCAATAACAATGTAAAAAAAACACTTATATATAATTATTCAGCCTCTGTATTTTACTTAAAATAACTTTTTACAGTTTTAGCTGAGTTGTTTATATTTTTCCAAATCTACAAATGGAATGGAGCACGTCCCCCTCCTTATAAACAGATCCTAAGTTAATAAGCAGCTAGATATGTATAAAAGTACACTGTAAAAAAAAAAGATGTAAACAATATAAGGGTCTAATTACCCTCTGGGTACTTTGTAGGTGGACTGGTTTCATACCATTAGAGCATGAGAGCTGGTGTGCTTGTGGCATGTTCAATTAAAATGCTGATCAAACTGTTTCTTGTAAGCCAGTTGGATCATTTTTCTGAAGACCTTCAGGCAGGCAGTTTTTGGCAAAAAGCAAAAGTTGCCTGCACTAACCGTCAGCTTTTTCTGAGCCTGATTTTAGGGTGACAATTGAATATAGATACACTAACGGCACTGCAATAGTTAAACCCCCCCCCTCAGAGGTGGGTGAGTGAACATGTACCCTTTCATTATCTGCTCTTAAACCCAGCAGGATCCAGGACTATAGTGGAGGTGCTTCTTTAGCATCGGCTGTAAGCTGCTGTGTGACCCCAAAATACCACTATCAATGTGTTACTGGTTTAAAATAATGATTTCTCTCCTGCCTTTTAGTTGCTGACAGGCAATCCATCTCGATAATAAAATATAAAAAAACTGTCCACTTTTGCTGATTTCCAACAGTGATACCTTTAATGATTTTTCGAATAAATTATGCCTTTTCAATTTACATAAAATTCTGTAGCTAGAATAGAACAGATCTATAACCTGTGAATATAGTATCCTCTTAGTCATCTCAAGCCAACCACCCCCCATCTCCCACTCCTTCTCCCTCTGTCTTTCTGTCTCCTCCCTCTCTCCCACTCCCTCTCTCCCACTCCCTCTTCTGAGAATGTCTCTTTGATGCTCTGCAGCTGTGCTCCTCTTAAGTCCATGTGAGCCAACAGAGCGTGAAGGGAGAGTTTGAACTGCTTGGCAATCTGTCTGCATCGCAGCCTGTGCTGGAGCTGCTTCCCTACCTGTCATTTGCTGTACGTTCTCCATGCACTGATTGATAGACGAGATGTTGTGGAGGCACCTATGCCCAGCCGCTCCCTCCTACATTGTAGTGCTTCTGTGGACAGGAGATAAATTATGATAGCAGGCTAAAACCAGCATGTCTAGCAAATCAGCATATTGCTGACTCTGCAGTCTAGTCTCTCTCTCTCTCTCCCCCTTTCTCACATGACTGAGTAGGTGCTGTTTAACATAAAAGATTCATATAATAAGTGAGAGTTTGGTCCAAAAAAAAAAAAAATCCAACTGTGACAAGAAGGGAAGGTGGAGGAGGTTCCAAGAGTCTCTCACTGCAGAAGCAGAGGAGAGGAGAGCACTTACATCCACCTCAGAAGCGGAGGAGAAGAGAGCATCTACATCCATCTCAGGCTGCTGTTGACACACATCGTTCCTTCCAGGAGAGTTTGAAATATGGAGAAAATGCACCTGGTTCTGCAACCCTGCAGTGGCGAGACCCACACTGAGAAGCCAGAGTCCCTGAACAGTGTCAGAAACACAGCACTTTCCAAAAATAAGCAGCAGGAGTTGATTTGCATAGCATGAGGATGGTGTCAGCTGCCCCAGGATCGCAGAGCTTTTATAAACTCACAGACACACCAAAAAAAAGCAAGCTTCTCTCCCATCTCTCACACTGCACTGCTGATTGAGTGCAATGTGGAACTATAATTATGATATCACAGCTCCTGTGAGACCCTTTTCCACTGTAGGAAGGTTTTTTTTTTTTTTCTGAAATCAGTAACTTTTTCAGAACTCAGGAACTTTTACCTTCTTTTCCACTAGAGGAACTAGGTTGAATTGTTTCTTGGGATGTAGTTTATGAACTTTGCAATCTTTATACATGAAGACCAGAACTGCTGTCTAGACAAGGAGCAATTTTGTAGTGATCTTCATAGTTCAGGTAAAAACCTGTTCTTCTTGATGGCATATTCAATCTTCAACACTGTGGCAAGGCAATGGCCAGAATTGTTACAAGCTGCCTTACTTGAATGTTTCATATCCGTGATCATGATGATGTTGCACATTGGGTCCATTGTGGCTATTAAACATCATAATTCAATTCAAACACAATTATAAAATAACCTTCCCAAGTCAGTTCCAATCAAAGAACATGCAGAGAGGTTACAAAGAAAAACAGATGGCTTATAAAATGTATGACAGGCTCCATGTTTTATGTTCAATATGTTTTTAATGAACATATTTATGCATGCTGAAATGTTCCCATGGTGCTCTCTTGCTTCAAAGGTGCATCACAACAGTGCTTTAAGAGGCCACTGATTTTTCAACAGCTTCGAATGGGAATTGGGCTCTTGAACCATATGAGCAGTCCACCGTGTTCCATATTTATGTGTAATTAAGAGGCTCTCTGCACTTGTTTCCCTGGGGTCACAAGTTCCTACCTATTAAAACACTGCACTAAGGCAGGTTAGGTAATGACCAGTAATAGCCAAAGGTAAAACAGGCAAACCTGAGCTAAAGAGCTTTTGAATAGTGGAGGACCCCTATTGTCTGTAACAACTTAAACCTTATATTAATGAGGTAAAGCTTATTGCAGGTAACCTACTGTACAATATTCTGCATATTTAATTTTCAAACCAAAAAAGGATGATCAATTGTCAGAGATTATTTTAGAAGATGGAATTATGTGAATTTTTAATTTAACAGAAAGATCCATGCAAACCATAAGAAAACACACAAACAAAAATAACCCACATATTTTACAGGTAACAAAAAAGGAACATACCTTTTCACTATCAGTAGTGTTGGTCACTTTAAATCCATGACTTTTATTCTGTTCTGTTTTATTCTGTATGTTTCTCTGGGCATCGATCATCCAGAACACTACTAGATATAGGCTAATACCTGGTCTGTGCTGCTATTCTGCTAGAATCTAGTGGTTTGACACTGGTTGGTGGATCGGGATGTTTTTACAAGGGGCTCTTTGTACTTGGTGCAGGAACAGCAGAAGTCATCACAGAGGCTTGAATTGAAAGTTTCAGCCTGGTGCACAGGCTGCACTGGCTTTTCAGGACCTGCAAGGCTTCAAGAGATCTCTCTGACTCCGCCCCCTTTGATCAGCGGCTTCTATAAAAATAAATAAATAAAGGATTTAAACACATGCGATGCATTTTTAACCTTCCTGTTTGGGTGTGTGTATGTGGTTCATTTTGTGCTGAACATGGCCCAAGCTCTCTGAAGACATGCTGTACGCTGAGAACAAAGGACATGTTCCAGCCGCCTCTCTCTCCCTCTGACCCTCTTTGAGGATGCCTTTACTGAGGAACATACGGCCCGTGTTGTTTCTGCACACACAGGCGCGCACTCGCACACACGGGACGGATCTCGGCACCTTGCTGACACTCTGTTCCTTTGATCTTTCCTCTCCAGAATTTACAGCGTTTCCTTTGAAATAACCCGTTCGATGTGCACTGCTGCTGTAGTCGGTGCCCGTCTGCCAGATCAACATCTACATCTTCGGTTTTCTCAGGCTGCTCATGCCTTCCAGCAGCCAAGCTTGGTGCCTAAGAGAAAGGAATTGAGATGCATGGTGGTTACACATGCATCCAGCGTAAAAAACAATGGACCGCGTGTTCAGTTTTAGTGCATACAGTATGCGGCTGACCACAAACAGTTGTAAACAACCCAGCACGGATACGGCTGTGTGGCCACTCAGACACAAGGCGCGCAAACCAGGTCCAGTACCAAAGAGGGCCTTCTGTCTGATGTGTGAGAACAATCAATCAGTCATTGGCCATTTCTGACAATGTGTCTCTCTAAGAATGGATGACAAAGACAGCTGAGTGATGGGTCCGACTGAATGAGATACAGACACACTGCTATAACCTTCCATATTCTGAAATAGCATTCACCAAGGCTCTGAGCTGATGTGCTGGTCACTAATCACTATTTACATTTTGGTATATATTTTCTGTTGTATTGATATGTCTTAAAATATCTCCCTACAGTCTGCATGGCAGTATGCACCCTTAGACTCTAGTAATATTTTTAACCATGAAAGATTTCTCTCTACTTTTTTAATTATTATAGATTTCTTACAAATATTCAGTTTTACATCTCAGTTTCCATAATAATCAGGTTAATTTCAGGGGACCTATGCTCTGATGGTGCAGCTCAGCTGAGCACCTGTGTCCACTGCTTTGGAATTACCAGCACTTGCTCCCACGCCCACATGCTGGTACCATCTGAGAACAGGAAAACACAGCCCCATAGTTATTGGCACCAGTGTTCAATTGATCTAGGATGGCTCTTTATAATGAGGCTCATGATTACTCTCCTTCCAGTATCCATCACCTCTCCATCTCTCTGTCTGGTGGTCTCTCTCTCTCTCTGCCTGGTTGTCTGATTCTCTGTCTGGCTTTTTTGTCTTTCCTTCTGTCTTCTGTTTCCTTCATGACCCATCTCTCTCTCTCTCTCTCTCTCTCTCTCTCTCTCTCTCGCTCTCGCTCTCTCTCTCTCTATGGCTGCCTTTCCTCTTTCTTTGCCAGTACAGTCAGACACAGCAGAGCGAGGCACTCAGAAAGTGTCACTGCTTGTAATTGTGACAAATTTGCACAGCTGTTTGCTTACGAGTGTAACTATCCATTTGAATATGCAGTTTTGTTTCTGCTGAAGATGTCAAGTTTACTCGCTTGTTTTAATAATATTATAATAAGCAATTTATTCACATTGTATTTGTTGTACCTGATGGGTTATACAACCAACAAAACAGAACCACTGTTTGATTGCATGAGGAAAAGTACTTTATCTATTAAAACGAACATAGATTTGAAACAGCTGTTCTCTACAAACCACACTGATAAGATTAATTTTTGTCTGGATTGCCACACTGTGCAAAACCATTTGTTCAGTCTTATCACATTTCCTGTATTGTGCCTTCATTAACTGTGCCAACATTTTTTGACTGTTTGTGATGAGATACTAGGGTTCTTTCAGTGGGGCTGCAATGTGGATGAGATACTCTTGAGTTGCAGTTTAACAGGTGCACCTACTCTACAGCTGCACAACACACCAGGCCACTTGCAGTCAATGAACTCATAGATTAATAGACAGTAGCTTGTCTTTTTTCTTTTCACAGCTGGCCTTTGTTTCCAAAGGCTTTATTCATGAAAATAATTCACTACTAACTCAGTATGGTCTATTTACAAAAATCTAAAGAAAATAAAATAGTGGTGAGATACCTTGGCCAGTGGAACAAGAACACAGCATTCTGTGATATCTGTAACAGTTTTGGAAACTGAAAGTCTTTTGGGAGCTAGCAACTAACATCAGTTGACTGAAGATTGTGTTAAAGCTTAGCAAAAAGAAAACATTACTTGGCTAGAAAACACTGATGACATTAAAAGCCGAATAATTAACCTTTAATGAATCTTAGATCAAGTCAATGTATGTGGCCCAGTTTTTGTCAGTTCACATTTGTTTACAAAATTGCCATCCTGTGTATTCTTAAAACCTCTCCTTTGGTAAGACTGCTTTGTATTGCATTATGGTAGGGGAAAGCTGTCTTGTTTGCAAAGGTCATGTGTGTCTGTGGGTTTTCATTTGAAACAAACAGGAATGCAACTGACTCCACCTGTTTAATCAGTAGGTCTCTGCTTTCAAAGACTTGATTAGTTTTAACTGAGTGTGCTCCAGCAATGTGGAACACAGGAACGTGGAACACATAACACTCGCATACGTGTTGGAGATTGTAGTGTGTGCACTACAGTTCACAGTGTATTGGCACAGCGTCTTTGTCACAGTGCCAACCTTTACTAGCAAGAGTAAGAACACCATCAAATGGATGAGAATATATTCCTACAATGTTTCTAACATCAAATTATTCCAAACACACACAGACACACTCTCTCTCTCTCTCTCTCCCTCTCTCTATATATATATATATATATATAGAGGGAGAGAGAGAGATTATATTCCAGAATGTAGTGAAGTACACAAGGTTTCCAAAAAAACCTTCAAAGAAACTGAAGCACTTTGCTTGCACAGCTGATGAAGGTCTTCTGTCCAAAATGTCCTGTTTCTTCGGAAACCTTGTGTACTTCACTACAGTTTTAAATATCTGTACTATTCATATTTATATATGAAGTAACAAGGTCTGTATATGTGACCTATGGGAATATCATCTACCTCTCCCTCTCTCTCTCTCTCTCTCTCTCTCACACACACACAGACATACACAAGACCCCCAACCAATTTCAGGGACAGATGGTGCAGTCATGTGCTTTCTTCTCAGCTAAACGTTAATGTGCTTGTCTCCATTGAGTTTCCTTTGTTGCTCTTAATAACAGCTCGATCAGAAATATGAGTGTGCTGACATCCAGACACTGGACAGGGCAGTGGACATCCAGACACTGGACAGGGGAGTGGACATCCAGACACTGGACAGGGCAGTGGACATCCAGACACTGGACAGGGGAGTGGACATCCAGATACTGGACAGGGTAGTGGACATCCAGACACTGGACAGGGGAGTGGACATCCAGATACTGGACAGGGTAGTGGACATCCAGACACTGGACAGGGGAGTGGACATCCAGATACTGGACAGGGCAGTGCGGTGAGCTTTTCCAAAACACCCAGGTTTACCTTGAACGCTCTTGCCTTCTGTCTGCAGAAAAAACAGAAAGAGACCAGCTTTTACAGCCCTGATTAGACGGGATGGAGGCAAGGGGCAAAAAATAAAGATGACTTTGGTCCTCTCCCACCATGACGACACTCCATATCCAGGCAAAGCACACAGATGTCACAGTACTGTTTTGTTCCTCCCTCTCACAAGTGTCTACCATTTAGTTGGAGGCCAGCAACTATGAAGCTACAGTAATGAGCTTTTAGGAAACACCATTCTCTGGTAGATGCATTCATCATGAATGCAACTAATGAGGAAAACATATTATGACAAGGACATAAAGCCTGTTTGTGATTTGCATAAATGCTCCTCTCTACTGTCATCCTCAGGGTCGTTGGAATGAACCCTGACATGACAGGAGCCGCTGTTTTGAAACGATAAGCCATAGGTTTTATTTGCCAACATTTTTCAAGACAAGAGAACAATTTGTTTCTTACCAGTCATTGCATGTTATAGTGCATCATATGACAGTCCATGCAGGGATGCAGTGATTATAAAGCAGCTCTACAAATCCTTGTAAATAGATCGTAATGAGAAGAAAGAAACTGGGTTTGACAGTGATTGTTAAAATGATTTAGCTCTCTGGCTGCTGGTCTGAGCTACTCTGAGGCTGATTGCTAGAATGTGCTGATCGTATATTAACATTTGAAAATACATTTGAAAAATTTCTTGTGTATTTTATCTATATCAGTATGCAGAACTATTGGAACCATCGGAACATCCTGCTCATTAGAGTATTCACAGTTAAATATGCAGAGATATTCATGCGGAATTCACACCTGCAGAAAATTCACTGTGCCCAAGTAATCAGTGAAGCACACTAGGAACCTCACAGACAAAAACAGCCTGAAAAGCCAACTGGTGTCTACAGTACAACCTCTGTGAGTAGCACGCTAAATGTATGCTGCTCTTTTCAGCCTGTTTTATTTATTTTATATTATTTAATATCATTATTATATTACATATCTCCAATGAAATTCGTTTTAAAAGCTGTTTAGGAATATGTGAGTGTTTCACTGCTAATTCTTTCATTCTTTAGTTTCTTTTCAAAGAAGGGTTTGATGAAAAAAGACGCAAGAGACTCAAAAACTAGCTGTACGTTTTATTTATTCAAACCTTTTTTCTCTTACTGGTCTGTTTTTTTTTTTTAGTAAATAACATTAACTTTAAAGCAACATTAAAATATGTCCCCATATAAGGCTATATATACAACATAATTTATATATAAAAATAATAGCTGGATCTTTACTCTGCTGGGATAGGACATTAAGAATTGTACTTTTAAAATGAAAGACAAAATAATTTATAGAACAGCATGACTTAATTTAAAGAGTTCAAAAAGTGCAGTTGGACTGAAAGGAACTTTAATATGTGGGTCGCCTCATTTGTTCTGAGAATAAACCGTTTTTTAAAAAGGGAAAAATTCATGCTTTTTTTTGAACGAATACTGTTGAAGATTCAAGATGAAAGCGATTGTTTATGCAATAGTCTTCTACTGGGAAAATGCGTGCAATGCATGTTTGTTGAAAACCTTTGCTGAGCAAGTGGTGCTGACGCCAAGTGATTTATTATTCATCTCAAAAACCCTCCACCTGTAAATATTTCATGAGAACTTCTGCCAATGTTAAGAGTTTTGTTGGTTTATTTATATATTGTGCAGTTTTTTATAAGTCCTTTAGAAAAATGATTTGGAAAGACTCCAGCGTTAGCAAGTGAACTACTACTACTACTATGAAGTGTTTGTTGTTACTGGTTTCTTAACTAGCCATGGTGGCTGTTGGACCAAATATGTCATATATGTACCAAACCATCACAGGTAGCCCAAAGGAAGTAAAGTTCTGCCAAACGACTACCATGATTACAACCATGTCAACATAACGGTGTTTCTCATTTAGACAAATAACAGTTAAAGGCTTGAAAAATCAATCCAAATGAATGAAGCATACCCTGCCAAGACTAAGATGTTCAGAATGGTTAAATCCCTTCTTGACACTTAATGTATTCTGTTTTCAAAAGGCCATGCTTGCATGTCACATTTGAAGTCTTCACCTTGCTCCTAATGATGTGTGATACAGGTTAACGACCAGATCACACCCCCTGTTCCCCCAGACATGATCAATGAAGATGTTACAGGTCAGTGTACTGCTTCCTCTCATCTCCATGACAAGTGCTAATTAATCGCATGGATCATGGGTATCATTGTGGGAAGGAGATTCAGAGCCATAAAGTGCAGAGAACCTTGAGAGCTAATGGGTTGAGCTGTAGAGTGGGTACAGGCTCACAGCTGCCCACAGTAAACATGAACATGGGTTGATGGCCTGCCTAACAATGCACTGCTGAACACGCATAGCCTTTATTACTTGGACTTGCTTTAGCTAATGAGGCCTGGATTGCAACCTCTAACCTCTGTGGTCACTGAACATTGAAGCACAGCGCTCCACTGATTTGTGCACTGGTGTGTATATGGTAGGCTATGTTTAGATGGTAAGTTTTTTTTTTTTTTTTATGTAGATGTGGAGGGGATTTCACCAGCTGACACACCGGTCAGATGAATTCAATACTAATAATTATTTTCTCTGCAGAAAACATTCTTTGTATAGAATGGGTCCAGGTTCTGAGATCTCGTCTAGCAAACTGAGCATCACCATGGTGCATCTCCAGCAACTCCATTTCAACGGTTTCCTTTAGCACAGCAACCATGAAACACCTCGCTCGGCACCCAGCCGACCACCCACACCTGCACACGCGGATCACCGATCTGCACTCACCAATCCCGCTCCTCAGTCACTTCCTCATTCCCAGTCATCCTCTTATTCATTTATTGTGTGCACCTGTTCATTCTTTTCTTTGTGACAGCGTTTCGTATTAGTCTCTGTACGAGACAGTGACTGCGCTACGCTGTTTTGCTCTCTGTTCATTTGCTTCCAGGCCTGCTCTCTGCACTTCGCTTCTAAACTTACATCCTTTGGTATGGCTTTACTTTGGTATCGTTAATAAAGGTCTGCCTGCCATTCATTTTACTCGCTCCCTAACGCCGGCACCATGTTACAGTGAGCCTCCCTTTGCATAAATACATATTATAATAAAGTGAATGAAAGGGAAATGCAAGATCACTCTGAAAACAATACAATGAAATGAGACCAGCACAACGGCGAATGAGATGCGAGATTTATATAGACATATAAAACTATTCTCCATTGGACCAGTTCACGGACCTGTTAATTACCACCCCAATTTTAGATATTCTCTCAAGGTCTGACAGTTATGCGCTTGGCTAAAATCTTCCTAATTAGAAATAAGTGCAAGCCCAAAGATCCATGGACCTAATCTCCAAGCGCTTTAAAACTTAGCCCTGTTTATCAAAAAGGCCCACATTGTGGACACTGCTGCTTTCATTATGAAACAGCTCTACTTTCATACAGCGTTATGCTCCTACCTGGGATTGTGTCAGGGAGTGTAGTAAAGGCTGCTGTCACATGAGTCATGCATCTGTTACATTTGGTACTGGGGTGTTTCTCAGTGATTCATTTCTGTGCAAGGGGAAAAGGAGTCTTCTTCTTCTTCTTCCTCTTCTTCTTTTAATATCTCACCCAGGCGCTTCTCTTCTAGACTTTAGCGAGAGCTTTAATTAAAGTGCTAAACTTGCCCGTCATTTTTGCTTTATTTCTGCAACCGTGACATTTTAGGCTTTTTTCTTTAACACAATAAAATTAACTTCTGCACAATAACAGAGATTAGCTTGATTTCCATGAAGTCTTTTAAGTTTTTTATGGCTTCATTCCTTTGAGGGATTATGGAAATGTTATAATAAACACTAATTGCTCTTTAAGAGTGCATAGAAGGAACTTGTGCTTGCTTTAAGCAAATGTATGAAGGACCTATTAACCAGAGAAAAAACTTTCTGTATAAAAATGATCATTGTTCTAGCTAACTGGGTTCATACTGTTCATTTGGAGGAATGGAACAAACTTCCATTGCTCTTATATTCATATGACAATGTAAAATGATTTTTCTTTTACGACAGCTGAGATGGTAAAGCCACATATAGGGAACTCTGAAGTTTATTTTTCATATTTTCATATATTGTGATTCAGCTGTAGGATGCCAGTGAAGAGACTCTCCTTAATTGCTTCAACACAGTCCTCTTTCATTCATCTGGCCACAATGGGACTGTGAAATGCCCTTACACTGCTTCCTTCTGTCAGGTCTCTGCACTGACACTTCACTAGAGGCTGACTAACACTTACACTAATTAAGCCGAAGGCAGAGGATTTCATCCCAGAGTGGCCCCTGGAGCCCGGCATGTGTCTGGCACCTGAGTGAGAGGTCAGGAGAACCTTGGCTGGTGTGGACTGCAGTGGCATTTGCTTGGATGTTCACATGCACTGCACTCACATAACTACGGCATGACCTCTGAGGCTCTGCATGTGCTTTTGTTAATAAGGTGATAAGATTATTTAAAGTAAGGGGGAGGTTATGGTGAGGGCTGCTAACATCTTTTTAACAGCAATGTTGCTGAGTATTGCAACTTCAGACATGTCCAAAACAGCCTTGTTACTGAAACATAACTAAACCTTTGTTATCATGCTATCATTGTAATGTCCTTGTTGAGGCACAGCAGGAAAGAGAGGAGACCACTATTTCGCTTGTCACTAGCAGGTCAAATGTCAGGAGACAAGGCCAAAATGAATCACAAATAAAATAAACTACCCGACTGTTCATGCAGAATGTCAATCACCTGCCCCATCCACTACATACTCTTTGAGAAGATGTAATGTTCCTCAGGACCAAAAAATAAGCTGTGCTTGATTGGCTAAGGCAGTCACCTCACCTGATCCCCAGTGAGTCAGCATCACACATCTGATGGAGTATCACCCTAGGAAATGGCTGGGGTCTGCTGATGTTTATTTGTCAAAGACTTGCTTTGCCTGACTGGAAATGATCTTCAACCCAGGACTAAACATGATGGTTTTGTTTATGGTAATTTGTCTAATTAAGTTGTACAACTATTCATGTTAATTTGTCCAGCTGCCCATGGGAAGGGGGGTAGTGGTTATATATTATTGTCTCCCCAGTTTAAATACCCTTACATCAAAACTGACATCATGCACTTTAACATCAAAGTGAAATTACATTGTCTCTTGTGAAATGTAATTTGTGCAGTACAAAGCATATAAACTGTAACACTGCAAAGATACAGATCACAGTGTTTGCACTATTTAAGTGATTTAAATTTATATTTCTCTAGTCACTTTACTGAAAATGTCTTCCTCTGGCTTGCGGTAGATAATTAAAAAAAATATATAGCAAATTATTTCACTCATGATCTGCTTGGTAAGACTATACCAAGAGTTTATAGTCTTAGTATGGAACAGTATATCCTGCTCCCAGAGGTGGGCAGTAACGAAGTACATTTACTTAAGTACTGTACTTAAGTACAGTTCTTGAGTAATTGTACTTTACTTAAGTTGATTTTTTTTTAAAATACTTATGACTTTCACTTCACTACAGTTGAATAACAAATACAGTACTTATCACTTCACTACATTTCTGTCCAGCTCTCGTTACT
>JAOYMR010000006.1:16682566-16721622 GCA_025802075.1 Tenebrosternarchus preto | reverse complement strand
GAACATGCAACTTTCACTTGTATCGGAGTAGCATTTGACCAGCGGTATCTGTACTTTGACTCAAGTAATGAAATTGAGTACTTCGTCCGCCTCTGCCTGCTCCATATAGATGCACTACATCTATTTTAATGTCACAATATATACAATAACTCAAATATTCTTTTGTAATTTCTGTCATTAAATTGGTTCCTTGCAAAAACTCTGTTTTCTGAAACAAAAGAAAGATTCATGCTTTTCAGGAAAGATTCAACATTCCTTTTTTTAAAGGTAATCTGGGTACCAAATAGCCTGTTCTCTGATTGTCTGTTTCCTCAGCAATTTGCAAGGCAGACACAAAGAGGACTGATTATGGAGGTGTTTCATTTCAGGCTGAGAGCTTTTCTTCTAAGGTAGGACTCTTTATGTTGAATGGAAAACCACTGCTTATATCCTCAATGTAAATTATGCTCTTTGCTGTTTTTAAAAGTGCCCAGAAGAAATTTCTTTAAAATAGCCAAATCAAAACATGTGTTTTGGTGATCTGGTTCTGAATATTTCTGGAGTGAATATGTCCAAGCCTTTTCTTGAGTGAGGTGAAGGTGGTTCTTCATTCTCTCCAGTATATAGAAAATAATTACAACATTGCTTTGAATGCATTCTACATCTTGGTATCGGTAATTGCATTTAATAAAGATCCAAATAGCATTGCCAGTATGTTTGCCGTCTAAATAATGAAAATATCTAGGACTGTGATATGAATAACTATATCACATTAGAGTAGCTAAAAAGTAAAACAACAACTTGTAGTCAGTGCTCCAGAGAATACTTAATCAAGATGGGCTACTGCCAGTTATTATATATTAAACAGTTTAATTTACACCAAATATGCAAACTAACCCATTGAAGAAACTACATTAAACTGCTTTGTAGCAGAAGATGGTTCACTGTTTATTAGATGTTCTTTGCTGTCTCCATCACAAACTAATGCAGTAGTCAAGATCTACAAAGTATTATTTCATAATTGCAGTCCCTTGTACAATTTCAGTATTAGAGATAATAATTACAGCTGTGCAGCTTACAGCAGTGTTTTCCCTGAATGATCATTATTACCTGCAACTGCAATTTTGAAAGGTGTGTTCAGTGCATGGGTAATTATATCTGAGGTTTGAAAGGTGTTCCTAAATTAGCCCAGCATATGTATGGCGTCTCCCATGAAATCAAGTGCAGTTACAGATTTTAATGAGCTGTTGTCATTGCTTTGCAACTGAGAATTGGAGAAAAATATCCCCTGACAGGGTTATGAAGGTTTACATGGGGTCTGAAGAGCTGGAGGTTTAAAACCTGTGGGTGTAAAATCTACAGTTACAGAGCTTGCAGCACATTTTACTCCATCCAGTTTCCAGATTTTTTCCTTCTCCTGTAGAAAAAGTTCTAATGATGACTGTGCATAAAAGCCTAAAAGATATGATCTTCTCAGGGGGCAGGAAAATGAAAGATAAGTGATTGCTGTTTATCATACATAAGCCCTGCTATGATTTTGACTTCATAAGTCTTCATCAAAGTTACTGATTCACATCCTATCCAGATGGTCTAAACTTCGCATTTTGTCCTGTTATGAGCAGTAAGACTGCAGTAGCAGAATAACAAACTGATTCTTTAGCACCATTTATAGATGAATGCCTCTGCTAATTAGGCAAGGCATAAATCTGCTTTTAAACCGAAATCTGACTCTGGTGTGTGTGCATGTGTGTTTGGGTGATTGCTTCCCTGAAAAGAATCAGGTTACCCTATCTTGGCTAGACATGCTATCCTTTGGGAGGCCCACGTCTGCACCTAGTCCCACTTTGTGCTCATATTTGTTTGTGTCAGCTTTTGATTTGAACAGTCATACAATCTGTCTACACCATGTTTACTACTCCTGTGAGAAGTAGCATTGTGCTTTTTACCAGTGTGACACACAAGCATTCAGGAAAGTTGAGAAGCGCTATTAAATAAGATGACATGATTAATGTGTGTGCTCATTATTCTAAATGCAAAGGGTTTCACTAATTAACCCCCACCCCCACAGCTGAATGTGGGTGGGTGGGTTACAGATGGCACTGGAACCCTCATAATCCAACTCTCTGGGATATGCTGCCAGAGTTCTACTTTGTTTATGAACTGCCAGTTTGCACAGGAAGGCCAAAGCAGAAAAGGAAAAAAAAATACCGTGGGTAATAAAATGTGGATGATTTGCGAGTGACGTGAATGCAAATGAGCTTCTCTTTCTTTTTCCAAGTCGCATGCGACGTGTGAAATTATAATGCACTCTGTGATTCAGCCATAGCTGTAGTGAGACTTATTCTGACAGAGTATGAACTATGTCCAAAGGTCCAGATGGCTGGCTCAGGTTCTGCTGATCCCACTTGTCGGCAGAAAGCAGAAAGTTCAGCTGCACGGTTGTTCAAACATGCTTATTACTCAGAGAAGAAAATGCTGTGGGTGGGAAGTGCTCTTTTGTGCTGAGGCAGCGTCAGTCCCTCAGCTCAAAGCCTTACTTTAACACTTCCCCAGAACACCTAGACCCAGTTCAGCAAGGAAAGAACAATTACCAACAGCAAAGGAGACATACTGTTCACTTTTAATGTTTGCTGTATAGAACATTTTGCCTCATACATTAGCACAGAACATTTTGCCTCATAAAAAAAACAGGTTAAAAGGTTAAAAGAGTTATAAGTGTCATCAGGTCAAAAGAGATAAAAGAGTGCAATGATGGAGTAAAGGTTAGATAAGACTCAAGCCAATGAGACCAGTATTCCAAAAGCATCTTATCATCTGCTACAAATATGAACGGCTTGCCAAAGGACAACAGATTTCCCTTACATATTTTAAGCATCCTGGGGATGCATTTTCAAGCAGTTTTGTACTGCGGTTTGATGTGAAGCTACAACATCATACAATAAACATGTAAGCAACGTAAAGGTGGAAGAAGGTTAACACATCTGCCGTTGCCATAAGCTTTGATGCTCAGTCTCAAGTCTAAACCATGTCCTGTTTGACTGTAGAAAAATGTTCCATATGAGTGAGAAATATCATCTGCATGAAATAGATACAGTTACCAAAATACTGTATATTAATATTTCCTACTAAGTTCTCAGTTTTTATATACTGAAAGCATACTAATTTTCCCATCATGAATATATTTAGTGTGTGTGACCAGATTGGGTAAGGGTTAACCCTAACCTTAACTATAGGTAGGAGATACCATGCTAGAATACCTAAAAAATTAGTTAAGCAAAGCTGTAAAACAAAAATGTATAGATATAAAGCTCTCAAAGCAGAGCAGGGTGATAAAGATGTACCATTCACTGGGCTGATACTCTATAACTTCTAAATATTATTGCAAGTATACAGGCAGATGTCTCCTAGACCCATAATAAATATGGACCCCATAAATAAGTGGCTCACCTACAATAAAAACAAGCAACAACAAAAGAGAACAGAAAATGAAATTAAATGAGGTAGAAAACACAGTGACCCACAGGCACCAGGTCTCAGTCTACTGTGAACAAACAAAAACAACAAACTTGAATAGACGCATGGTGTACGGATCTCATAGTACTGGCATGGATTAACACACCTCATGTATGGTAACATTCTCCCACTATCAGAACCATACGAAAAAAAAAAAAAAAAAAAAAAAGGTAACAGCAAATACCCAGTGAGTATGTGGACCCACTCACTATTTCAAATAAAAGCATCTGGATCACCAACCACAGCCCCAAACCCTGCATGACTGGCACCAGTCAATATAAAGAATTGGTGAGTAAAGACAGCACGCCCCAACACAGTCACAGTCACCAACTTATTCTGTCATGCAAGAAAGCCTGGTCCACAAGCCTCATCCCAGTGTCAAGCATCCTACTCTTAGATTGCTTCCAGTAACCCTGTAAGACATCCTCCAACTTGTTCAGGGGAACCTGCTCCATATAGCTATATTATGTCTGAGAGAAATTACACTTTTTCAGCTTCAGTTCCAGATTGCACTATTGAAGACAACTCAGAACCATGTCCATCCTTTGAAGATCTTGCTGAAAAGTCTTAGACAATATGTCTACATCATCCAAGCACAGCAGAAATGAATAGAAACTCTGCTCTCCAATTTCAGTTCTATCAACCACTGAAACATACTTGGAATGTTGTGGACCTAAGGAGAGGATATAATCAAGTTCCTGAGGCAGCGCAAGCTAAAGACAAGACAGTGTTTTGCACATCCTTTGGGCTATTTCATTTCAATATGCCCTTTGCTTTATGCAGTGATAAAGCACTTGGCACTACTCAAATCAATTAGGGACTCCTCTGTTCTGGGCAGGGAAAATCTTTGCGAGTCTTAGCATTAAATGACTGTCACACGGGTGTATTATACACTGTCTTCTTCTGTATTATAACTATAGGAAATGCACAAAAGCTTGTATTTGGTCTCACTACTTTGTGTTCTAAGAATTCCTGTAAATGGACTTTAACCAAATGCTGATACTCCAGATCACTGTCATGTTGGATAAAAGTGCCTTTTCCAACTTTTCCAACACAGCACAAGCTTTTTTTTCCTGTACTGAGGGGAAAAAAGAAGCTGGGAAATCACTAATATCAACACTAATGTCTTCTTCCACTTGGAAGTAACTGGACAGTAGCTACATGATACGGATCATCTCCTTGGACCTGCACTACAACAGAAGTGGGAAATGGCTGGGCTATATGACAGGCAAGACCTTTTTCAAAAAGTCAGAAGAAAAAGCAAAGTCTATTCCATCATAGCAGATTGCTGAAACCAGCTTCATAGAACCAGCCAGCACTCAAACCACAGGAACCAGCTGGATTTGGACAGGGCCTAGTCTCTGCCTGCATAGTTTGTTCTGAATGTTTACATTTATTGAAGGCCTACTGCCATGAATTATCTGCTTGCTAAACAGCTAGGGACTGGAAAAGGGCACACTCATACTGTATAAACAACTCATGATAGCAGTGACAGATGATATTCATTCCCATAATACCTGATATCAGATATCACATACCTATTAAACCTCTTCCATCCAAGCCTCAACAGCGGAATCTGAAAAATTGTTTCCAGCAAATATTGGAAGCCTCTTTTCTCTGGATACATATATTAATCTTTCTTCTACCCCATTAAAACAGGTGAACTCCATTGAACAGGACCAGGAGTAGGAGACCTACTAAGAGAGAAGCTTCTATTGGGTTATCTGTTCCGGCAGACACTAACCTACCTCCTTCCTAAAATTTCTATTTTTCTATGCAAAGTTGGTGAACCAATTCTGTAAGTACCTAAGCAGATTGAAATAAAATATTTCACACCCAGTTAGTACGTGGCTTTGCTCACTGTAACCTATAATAGCACCTCAACCGTAAAGTCTGCCAACTAAGAAACTGAGCTTTGGTATCTGGCTGATAAAATCATCTTCTTCCCAAGTGGGCAGTGATGTCTCAGTGCGGCTTTATACCATCTAGATAATAACAGTCATTCATTGTTATTCATCACAGGTAACTATTCTAAATGAATGCACACTATCTACCAATCAACAAGGCTAGATGCTTGTAGTCAGTTGTCACCAAGACAAGCATTCAGACAAGCTTTTGCTAAAATCACATTAAACACGTGTGTATCCTACATGATCAACCCCTATTTGTGTTACATTAGATGCAAGTAAACAATCAATCACCTAAAAACCTGCCAGACTCCAGCAAACACCAAACATGGCAAACAGTTCAGCTCAACTGCATTTTCCAAAGTGGAAATTAAGCTCTTCCTGGGGCAGGACATTATGTTCCTCAAATAGAAAAGGCATATCAATAAACAATTTTGACAACTCTAAAAGAATGAATAAATTCAAGAGTACATAATAAAATCTGCAAAAACACATGTAAGCATTTCAGTGTATAAAATGTTTATTCTTTTCATTGGCTTAACCTGTGTCTTGCCCTACTCTCTCAACTCTGCCTAATAGCAGTAATAATTTTAATCTCTCCATCTACTCTATCATTTATATATGATAATAATTCCACCTAAGAATATGGCAATTATTTTGAGTGAATAGCGTTTGTAGTATTGTCTGACTATTTCTTGTTATAGTATATATTTCCTAATATTGTTTATTGTTTTATACTGTGTATTGCTTATTACTGTTTCATTATCACACATATCTTAAGTAACACCTGGGAAAATTAATTTCTGTGATACCCATATGCATAATGAATAAGACTGTAACAGGTTATCCTAATGATTGTTGACTTAGTTGTGTAGCATTTGTAGTAAAGTGTTTAGCAGCTATTCTGTTAGGTGCTTATTCCTATCTGTGGAGTTTATCATTTGACCATCTCTTTGGCAGCCCTTTTTGTCAACATTTCTTTAAATTGGTGACCTACTATGTTGACTTTCTGAAATTCTGTTATTAACCTCAGGTTTGTAACGAGCCTGGAAATAATTAATGTGACGATATAAACACTTTTTTACACAATACATTTCAGTGACAGGCAAAAGGCAGAGAGAAGACAAAAAGTAAAAAAACACTGAGAGAAACCAGCCCAGACACTACGCTAAGGCACAAGAGACTTCACAACAAGCTTAAACATAAAGAAGACTTAGAAAGAATACAGGTAATGTCCCTCAGGTGTATAACAAGGAGGTGTGGCTTGTGATTAATAGGATGATGAGACAGAATGATGGTGCCAGCTAGAGGGTATAGCAGGACAAGTGGTAATGTTGCTTTAAAAATAGATTTTAAGACCTTATTGGAATTCATCGTAATATGATTCACCTGCCTTTGTAATTCTGATTTAGTTTCTTCAAAGTGAAGGTTATTTTTCATGCAGTTCTTCATTTATTTTGTCCACCCCCTAAAGGTTATGTTTTAAAGGCTTTGAACAGGTTTAAAAGAATATTTTTTTCTGAACGGCTCCTGAATCAAGTTATTTAAGTTAAAGGTGTCTTGATTACTCCAAAACAGTTGATTCAGTCTGAAGCACATCATTTTACCACCATTTTTTACCCCATTTTTAGTTTTCTATCTCACTAGTTCAAACTCAAACATAGAAATTTTCTACAACCAAAGCAATCTCATCTCATTTTTAGTCCTCTTGTTCTGACTGTTTGATAATAGCTGCTGTTGACCAGTCTCTGTACATTTTCATAGACTGCCAGCAATTTTCTGACAAATGTTCTCATTACTTCACAGCTAAAAAACAGAGAAAAAATATTAGCGCTGACAGGGACACTCTACTCACAAGGGTTCAGTCGTGCTGCAGGTTTTGAACCTGTGGGTGTGATATATTCAAGAGCTGCAATACATTTTATGAGATTCACATTTAAGCCTATTTTTGCTCTTGTAAAAATAATTGTAAAGATGGCTGCATAGTAGCAATATAGAAGAAATAAAAACAAAAAATATATATATTTTTAAACAATAAATTATAAAAATGAGTGATGTTCATCAATTATAAACCCTTCTGTGGTTGTCTTCATTAGTCTGCATCAAGTTATTGATTCACATCATATTCAGATGGTTTCAACTCTGCATTCTCTCCTGTTTTAAGCAATAAACTGCAGAATCAAAAAAAAAAGAAAAAGAAAAAAGAATTCCCATTCTAGAACTTCCTGTGTAAAGTGCAGTTATGGTTAAACTCTGAAGTGACAGAATAAGAACTATTTTGATAAAAAGCCAATGCTAATTCTCGTAATTCTGTTCATTTGAAATCTTATTGATTTTCCCTCTCTCATACTACACTTTACTTTTCATTTAGAATTATTTCATCATAAAAATAAAATGCATATGAATAGCTAATCGGATGCAACAATGTGCTGCACTCTCTTAACAGTGGAGCCTACACTGATTTCCTATATGTAGGAGTTTTATTTATTTTGGTTTGGCCATAGTGTTTAGATCTTCAGTCATGATCTGTCAACACGTCTCTCATCCGCACTGCCTAACTCTCTAATCTCTCTAATGGCGGTACCTCTGCTCTGACATCATAGTGCTTTCCAGCTTGTGAGGGTAATATTAGAACCATATTTATTCAGCTTGTCAGAGGGGAAGAAACTGAGCACACTTTCATATATGCCTTCGATGCAGTTCCTGGTGCATTGGTGACTATGAGTCACTCTAAAAACACTATGTGAGATCCAGAGTAGAGTACTGAACTTGCCAAATATGGAAGACTGCAGGCAATGAGTTGAACTTGTGTTAAATTTACATTGGAGTATACACTGTAGTTGCACACAACAGATGCTGTGAGAACTAATCACTGTACATTTCTCTTTTTTTAATTATTTTTTTCTATTATGTATTATATAACTTATTTACAAGTAAACTTGTACGGCACCTTGCCCAATGTTTTCAGTGCATTTGAGCTAGAAGAGTGTGATCAGCCCAAATTTCATATAAATATTAGAAACTATGGCTAGTTAATATTGTGCCCTTAAACTTTTACAAGAAATCTGATCTAAAAATATTTTAAAAATGCTGACCTGCATAGAGTTTTCAGAAGGTCATTGTACCTCTGTAATGGGTGACCTGTCACACCATTTGACAGAGGAAGGCAACAAAAGCTGGGCAGTGAGGGCTCATTAGACTGATCCCCCTCAGGTGGCCCCTACCCTCTATAAGCAGCCTTGCAAAGTTTAGTCTTTGTAAAGTCTTGGCCTGTGTAACACTGGTACTAACTTTGTAAAGTCTTGGCCTGTGTAACACTGGTACTAACTTGCTGATATTGACACTCTGAAGTTCTCTTGTCTGTTTTTACTTTCTGTTTTCTGAGGAACAGTTTTCCCTCTTGTTTGTCTTAAGTTGTACTTTCTGGGGGAAGTTACTGCCAACCTTTGTCGTTTGTTTGTTTTCCTGTCTGCTCCAGTCTACCACCCCACCTTCTCCAATCTAGTGTAGGCCCAGCTATGGCCCACCTGTAAAACCATCCTGTCTGGTTGGGTTAGCTGCCTGCCTCACACGTCATTACCAAGCGCTACCCTTTCTCTCCCAAGCCATCAGTTGTCCACTCACTGTTCCTTCAGTAGTGTGCTGGGTTGAGCCTTGCTTTCCTGTTGCCTATGTCCCTAGTTTGCGTCCCCCTTTTTTGTGATCCCCTTCCTTGTTCCCCCTCATCAGAATTTGTGTCCTGCCAGGTGGGGTATAATATGTGAACCTAGGGGTGCCGTCTGCTGGGGTTTGCAGTCCTTGTTTGCCTTGGTGACATTTACATCACTACATTATGGTCAGTCAGCTGGTTTTCCATTTCCATTAATGATGCAGGGCTTTGAAGTGTTGCACTATGCAGGGCTTTGCAGTGTATGTATTATTAACATTCATGTGAGTACTATAATCAACTGTAAGAATCATATTTAAAATCATTGTAGCTAGTGTATCATGATCAGTAATATAATTAATAGTAATATAAGTAATATGGCTTCATATGGAATTACATTTCCTGCATTTAATGTTATTAAATATTAAATACGTAGTTTGCAATAAAGTGGTATACTGCTTTTCACTTCCATGACTCTAAAGAGAAAAGTGTGGTGTAATACATCAAACTGGGACTCTGTACACTTCTGCTGGCTGGTCTGGGCTGCTGTTTTTTGGTGTAGTTAATGTGGCTCTAGTGTGAGCATGTATCTGATCAGGTTTCAGCAGAGAAGAAAGAATGGAGACTGCTGGTGGTTCCCCAGCAGTGTCTACAGGCAGGAACATAATTAGAGATAAAAAAGGCTAATGATAATGGGCTATGACACTTGCTAATGGATTCTCATTAGGACTATTTCTGTTCATGTCTGCAGTGAAGAAAAAAGAATGGGGGAAAAAAACCCCATCCCCTTCAAGCTGCTCCTTTTGGTCAAAATCTAGTCCTCCTCTAACATTCCTCTCCCCTCAGAAACAGCTAGATGATCTAGTTGATTCCAACTGGTTGACATGAGGTTTGGTCTTCCTCCAATACTTATTCTGATGTAACCTCTTGATTCTAAAGAGCTCATTTCCATATGCTCTTACTCTGCTATGCTTTGTGGTAGGCAAATGTGCTTAAAAAGTAAAGTACACATTGGGGGAAAACAATGTTGGTTCAAGACAAGCTTAGAGTGTACAGTGGTTATGACAGTCACTGACACATTGTGCAGCTGGTGAAGAAATGCAATAGAATAGTGACTGGATGGATTGTGGAGTCAGAATCTTTTTAGAATAGGCCGGATGCCTCATAGATTGCTATACTCCATACATTTCCATGTATGGTACTGTATATATTTTAGGAATGCCTGCTGTTGGAGGAAAAAAAGCCATTGGAGAAGTTTAAATTGGGAATTTTGTGGAAGTGGGGCAGAGGAGCTAGAATTGGCTGTCCTTATCTCATGCATGAAAATTATTAAAAATGATTGAACCCCAGAGCAGTGTCTGCTTTTATGGATTAATTATTCGACAGGATCTACTGGTGGAAAGGGAATAAATAGGCAGATAGAGGAAAAATAGAAGCAATTGTGAATATACTGATTAGACAGGGAAAGAGTTCTGTGCTCATTGCTGTTTGATACTCACGTCTGGAAGACTGCAGGGAGGGAAAGAGCACTGGGCCTTATCAGGACTGTAGGTGAGT
This sequence comes from Tenebrosternarchus preto, assembly GCA_025802075.1. NCBI lineage: Eukaryota > Metazoa > Chordata > Actinopteri > Gymnotiformes > Apteronotidae > Tenebrosternarchus > Tenebrosternarchus preto. The sequence continues at coordinate 16,711,020 of JAOYMR010000006.1, read as the reverse complement.
GTTTCTGCTTTGGATTCAGCGAAAACCTCTCCAAGCCTGTCATGCTGGGCAGTCAAATTATGGGCCTGCTCCCCTGGTGAGAAGATAGAAGAACGGGCTACTTCTGTCCATGGCTGTGCCTGTGGGGAAGGTGAGCCCTGAACACAGGGCTGCTCATGCATAAATGATAACTTTGGTGCTCTGAGTATTTGTCATTCAAACAACAGAATGACTAAAGCCTAAGAAGTACAAATAAAGTGTGAGAAATGCATAAATGTCTATATGTAGAGAGTACTGTGATTGACTTGAGTGTATTTAAAACATTTTGTCATCTTAAGGTGTAAATTCTGTGTGAAATGAACACAATTTTATATTTTTCATAATGAAAATATTTTTTTTCATTTGTAGCTGCTTTGGTGCTCGATTGGTGTAAAGTAACATGAATTCCCATTTTTAACAATGACCCTTTCATAAAATAAATATAATAGTTTGTCTTGAGGAAAACATTTAATAATGACTTATTTCAGCACTTCAAGCTTTGTTTGATTTTACATTATGCATTGTCTTAGATTTTTGACAACACCTCTGTTTTTGTTTTGTGTACAGGGGTAGACCAGAGCCTTTCTAATTATCACCACTCACCGCATGGGCTCCACCATTCATGCTGGCTGACATTTTGATTCAGGAGCAGGAGAAGCAAAGCAATCAGCAACCAGCCTGGAATATCCAGCAGTGATCACCATCCATTTGTGACATGTTTACAACACTTCTCCATCACCTCCATCACCTCCATCACTAGGCAGGATCTAGTTACACAGAAAAGCGAACCTCTGTCTTTGGGCACTACATTGTGTTTAAAAGCGCTGTGCAGCCCAGTAGACCACTGTATGTAGTCATAGTCTTTGAACATCTGCAAGAAAGCAAATTAAACTGGTGGCCTCAGAATGTCAAACTGGCCTGTGTGTCATGTAAGAACAATGACTATCTGCTGCAAGCGAATCAGAGATTAAAAGTTGAATTAGAATGCCCAGCATAGTAGCTCCCTTGGGAAGAACTGACAAATATTTGTTTATTTTAGGAAGAGTGTGAAATTTGTTCTCAGAGCCTTTTGTCTCACTTTGGTAGTAAAGCCAGTTTTAGCTGCATAGCAATAAAAATCTAATGAAGTATAAGCATTATTACATTACTACTAAAGGTTACACGTTTCTAAGACTTTTGTTCAGTTGTGAGTCACAAAACAGCTTGAACATGATCAGTGAAGTGGCTAGTCATGATCAGTGGATAATGGAGCAGTTTTTCTAAACTAATTGGCCCTTCATTTGTTGAGCGAACCAGCTCTTATGCCATGCTACAAAATATTGCCCTGAATACATTTGGGTCGATCTGATGCACCGTCTGACACAAGTCTGCATGTTTACGCTGACGGAAAGAAGCCAGGGAGGCTGTGATTTCTGTGGTGTCCAATATCACAAGGTGGTTGATAGAAATATGCATTAGGTAATGCCATGTTATTCAAGGGAAAAGATATTGAATTTATGTCTGGGTGCCTTATTAGCTCTGCAGATATGACATAACTGACAAGCCAGGGCGTCCAACATAATAGTTTGTATCTCTGAACAGAATGTTATATGTCAAATGAGCCAGAATGTCAGTGGATACTACACCCTTTAGGGTCATCTGCCATCAGAATTTACCACTACACTCCTAGGGGTGAACACCCACCCCACCCCCCACCATAGGAATAACACTAAAAAGACACTTTGTAAACTGTATGGGACAATTAGCACAATGCAGAACATATACCCAGATAGACTGCTTATTGTTACTGTTGGTTTAAATCATGTAGATCTCAGTCTGTGCTTCATAAATTCCATCAGCATACAGACCCCTCATCAGACGTTCCAGAATGGTTCTCAAACAGGTGGAAACCTGGCCTGCAGGAGCCATTGATGCACTTCAGGGCTGCTGTGAGCACACTGTCTGGAGCACGTTTAGGGAAGCTGAAACCAGCAATGACTCCATCAACCTGGAGGAGTATACAACATCAGTGACTGGCTATAAGTGCATTAATGATGTTACTATCTCCAAGACCATCACCACACACTCCAGCCAAAAGCAGTGGATGACTGTTGAGATGCACTGAGGGTTCAAGGTTATGAGTCGGGTCATTGGGAAAAGCAAAGCTGACACATGCTTAGAGATTCCACGGGCACTTTCAGGGACCCTGCAACTTCAGGAAGGTACAAGGTGATCACTCCCTATTCAACACCGATGGCTCCTCTGTGGCAATCGTCATAAGCACCAAGTTCCTTGTTCATTTAAAGGAGTACCCTCAACACCAACGTCATAGTCAAGAAAAGCCCAGCAGCAACTCTAAGAGGCTGAGGACGATAGAGAGGATCCTGAGCAGCTGCATCACGGTGTGGTTTGGGAATTGCCCCATCTCAGACTGCAAGACCCTGCATGCAGAGAATAGTGAGGATAACTGAGAATCATCAGGGTCTCTCTCTGCTCCATCATGGACATTTGCATGACACAAAATATCCTCAAGGATATTTGTACACCAACACTGTGGATGATCCCGTTTGCCCTGCACCTGAACTTGTCCTGCTATCTGGGAAAAAAGTACCAAAACATTCAGGCCCTCTTTCTCAACAGACTATACAACAGTTTCTTCCCTGTTGCCAGCAGATTCTTCAGTTCTGAGAGACTGGCCTGACATATGTATAACTGCAAGATACATATATTATGTTACATCTTTTCCACATCCACTCACTTTACACAGTGCTGAGTATTGTTCTATATGTCATCATGATTATTGGTCCTGTATTTTGTATTTATTGCAGTTTTCACTTGTGTTGTATTCTTTTGCACCATAATCCTGAAGGGACACTGGATACTTGTATATAGCTGGAATAACAATAAAAAGCCTCGTCTTGACTGTTGACTTTCTTGGACTGCTACAATAGTTCACCTGTTTTACCAGTGCTTCACAAAGCGTTCCTTGAGGTCTTGTTTTTATTTGTCCTAGCACCTATCTTACTTGAGCCAAGTCATCAGCTGCAAGCCAAATTAATTTTAGCAGAAAAATTCTCACTAGTCCTGCCCAGCCTCAATGTGTCATATGCTGTCAGCGAACATCAGACTCAGATTTGAGGACAGATCTCTCCTCAGAGACTCCCCATCATTTTAAAATATCCACTGAGGGAATGGACAAGCCCTCAGGACTAAAAATATGTTTGCCTTGTTTCTGTATTACATCAGAACTTAAACCATCAACAGCTGTTGGCTTTACAGGAATAACCATCATTAGATGGGTTTCACCAACTTGCTAATACACAATAGCTTAGCTATTTAGCACAATGTAGCATTTATTTATTTTAAGATTACCAAGAAAGATAACATTGGATTTTTGTTAAATAAGGTCATAAGAAAAGCTTTAACTATATTTTTGCCATGGAAATTTGAGTCATAGATTCTGGAACTATGGAACATAGTTTTATAATTCTATGGTATTTTGCTGTATGAAAATAATTTTTTGTTTCACTATTTGATTTGTTTCCAAATATGGTACGGGTGATTTCTTTTGTTATAGCTTTGAAGATACACTAAGTGTAAAATCAAAACTATAGGGCCCCATTACTGATATTACTTCAGACAGACCTGAGATGAACGCTGAGGTAACCTACAGATTTTTTATTCCCAATGTTATCATAAAAAATCTTGCTTCATGTTTCAAACCCACTCAATAAGACAAGTGGGCTGATGTTACTTTAAAGGCTTAATGTTTCTGTGTATTTCATCATGAACTTTACAGATGTATTAGGTACTAGTTGGAGATTACTCTTGATCTGCAAGTCACTTCATTTTCTGTTTCATTTTGAGAATGTCTGAGAACAAAAAAAAGAGCAGAGAACATTTCATCTCCTGGTAATTGACCAGATTTGAAAATTATCGCTTCAGAAAAGACCGTTCGTAAACATCAAAGGAGTTATTCGTGCTGTGCAGTGCCATACTGCGTTCTCATGATATCATATTCATAACACTGAAGTACCACTGTGGTTCACTCCCCCTTCAAACACATGGTCCCCAAGACCAGCACATCCCCTGTGTTTCATTAACCCAAAGGCTCTTCTAATGTCCAGTCCCACCACAAACCCTCCCCCTTAATGAATCTGCGTATTTTTTCTACAATACATAAACTATGTGCTCTTTTTTTTTTTCAAATTGTTGTATATGCAGTGGCATTCAGCTCGTATCAATAAAGTGTGTTGGTTGTAAAAATAACAACAATAAAGCAATTGAGCAGAATGGTGATAAATAAATATACAAGCTGTTAAACCAAAACTTGTTACAAATACGAGGACCATAAAAAACACCTAAAATATGAGCTCAAGAACATTAATACATTATACACACTATACTGATTTAAAATGTACAGACAAAACACACAGAATGAGTATTCAGAACTCTGAGAGAATGAGGGAAAAAAGCAAGGATGAAGTGCACTGTTCAGGGCCAAACACTTATAACAGACATCCCCAAAGGCACAATGGCTGTGTACACCTCATCATTAAGAGTACCTGTGTATAGGAACATCCTCTCTCTAGTGTACAAACTACTGTGTTAATTAGTTTATTGGCAAATTTCAAGACATTATATTGCAGATTATGTAGCTGGATCTAGGGTATAGGGGTGGTGTAATAGAACACATCTGAAGGTGGCCATGCATGTTCACACAGAGGGCAGCCACACTGAGGGAAAGAGGGAAACAGGAAGAATTGGTGTGCTGCCAGCCTGTGTATGCTTTCTCCAGGTGGACAGGGGATGTGTTCCATTCACAGCACCATACATTCTGTGACTGTGGGGGAGGGCAGAATATGTGCAGCAGTGCAGTTAAGGGCAAATAAAAGAGTTGGTGAATGGTTTGGTTGTGGGGCACAGTTTGAGATACACAGTTTGAGATACACCAATGCCATCACAACCATGTAATCCCAATCTCTGTATCAAGATTACTGTGTGAAATGCATTTTGCCAAACAGCACATTCAAATGATGTGCTGTATTAATTTTAATTTGTGACAGACTATTTAGCGCTGGTGAAAGAAGAGCATTTGGTTGTTTTGTATGCAGCTTTCACACGGTGATCTTCGTAAATAGACGGAAACCAACAAAATGTACAAACGGGCACCGCAAAAAAGATGCAGTGTATATGTACACACATACATACTCATACACACAGATTTTTTTATTTCCTGTCCTGGAACTTTGGATATTTTCAAAAATGATGTTAAAAGCATGTAAATGGGTTATCAGCGGCTCTCTCTTTGATGGGGACTTCAAAGTAATCATTTGTCTTCCCCCCTGTTATCTGCGTTTCAAGAGTCCTTCATGGGGAGGTGGCCTTGATTTCCTTGACATAGGTTTAAACTTGCACTGTTGCACCTTCTGCTTCTGTATGCATGGCATGAAGGATTGCAGTGATAGGCATCACATTAGTATTCAGTCCACCTCTGCCTGCTGTATAATGGAGAGGTAGGGTTCAGAGATGCTGTGTCTGTTCCTGCTGATGCATGACCAGCTTCAGGAGCTACAAATAAATATTTCTGACTAATCAATCCCTGATATGTTTCTTTTGCTTTTACTTATATTGTCTTTGTGAATTATTGCATTAGATTAACCTGGTGCATTCACACAGACTTAATGGCTGTGTGTTGAGTTATTTTGAGGGCACAGCAAATTTACACTGTTATACAAGCTATACACTGACTACTTTACATTGTGTCAAAGTGTCATATCATCAGTGTTGTCCCATGAAAAGATATAATAAAATATTTACAAAAATGTAAGGGGTGTAGTCACTTATATGAGATACTGAATACTTTGGCCAATGCCAAACTGCTCCTTAGAACAGAAAGTCATTCAAGGAAGAATTGCATAGTTATATGAACCTCTCAGCAGTTGCTTTATCCATTATTCATAAGGTAAATACATGTACCTTAAACACATCTATAGAACACTAAATACGTTTTATGGTTTAGAATCTTAGCATTATTATTGTGATGTTGGACTCCATTGGTCGTAATCCATCGGTTGTAAAAAAAAAAGCAACAATGTAACCCTTTCTTTCTATTTACACTTCATATTATACCTATTTACATGAAGTAATACTAATTTTGGTTTTAGAATAAGAAAACATATATATGCAGTAAAAAAGTAGTATATATCATCCTAAAATCTTCCAAAGTGTTTCCAATTACGTTAAAATATACATGTTTTACCTCAGGAATCTCCTGAATGTTCGATTTGTGAAAACTGAAAATTCATCAAGTGCATCTTTCTTTCTCCTTCCGCCGCCTCGTTCCACCTCATTTCCCTGCTTTAATTATCTGCAGGTGAATAAACAAGAAGAGCTTTTCTCATCATCTCTTTGACTTGAGGTGTGTGTGTGTGTGTGTGTGTGTGTGTGTGTGTGTGTGTGTGTGTGTGTGTGTCGTGCACATTTAAGAAAATGTGTATAAGTTATTACTCCAGTGGAGTTAGAGAAAGATCAAGTTAACACCACGCAGCAGAGATGGGTCTTTTATGTCCGGAGGTGGTTCGCCGTGTTCTAAATGACTTTTCTCTTCCCGTTTACTGTGGTGGCAGACAGGAGAACTTCATCAGGCCACTCATTCATGGGGCGTATGGACCAGTAATGTTCTATGCTCAGCATTTTCTCCTCGCCTATTAGACTAACCCATTGTTAGCATGTTTATACTGTTAAACAATAAACATGAAACAGTTTTTTTTAAATAGTTGTGATTAATTAGTGCTTGTTCAGTGTGCACAGTGTTCCCTCTCTGACCTTCTAATTATTGTACCAGTAAACAAAAAAAGTGGGAATCTTGTCCTTACTCCACATATTATCAGACAAAACAAGCAATTATCTTTTGTTTCACCACAAGCAGAGAAATATAATCAAGTTGTTGGTAGAGTTTAGTGTCAGTCTTTTGTTTTTTTATTTAATAGGTATATACTGCCATGCTGTTCTGTAGAACCTTTTAAAATATTTTTTTCCATGGCCTACAAAATGTTAAACAGGAAACAGTCTACAAGGTTGACACACAAACATGCACACAAGAGCCATGCAAAAAATATAGACAGGTTTTCCACTTGACGGATGGTAGGCGTGTAGAGTAGTGTATTCTGGGTAGTTGTAAACATGCTGCTGGAAAGGTGACAAACAGAGGGCCTGAGGTGCTCAGTGGTCTCATCCTGTTCTCCTAAAAGAGTCTGTCTGGCCCAGTTCTTCTAGACTCACTAACTGCCAGAAATGTCTTAAATTTCAGTGTATTCATTTGTGACCCTGTTGACTAAAAATTATTTGTCGACAAATCTGTGTTTGAGTGAAAATGTTACTGCAACAAACCTTATCATATCTACTTGACATCTGACTGGCTTTGAGTAAAGTGCACTGATACGTTATCATCAAAGAAACATGAAGTTTGGCGATAACCTCTGAAAGGTACATGATTATTAAAGCTGGATATCCTGGATGCTCAATAAATATACATTAAAGCTAATGCATATTAAAAGTATATTTGTTTGTACATATGTACATATTTTTGGACCTTTCTGATTGTTAGTACACATAGGTGTACATTCTGGTGGATATACGTACAGAAGGTAAAGGATTTAATGCTAGTTGTCAGAGTGGTTGGTTAATATGGGACCGGAGAGTGTAGCCATGATGAGGTACTGTAACTGTAGTGAACCTCCATAAACATTAGCTCCTTCGTGTTCATGAGATATTGTGTAGCCATGATGAGGTACTGTAACTGTAGTGAACCTCCATAAACGTTTAGCTCCTTCGTGTTCATGAGATATTGATAAAAGTAATTGACCTTTTTAACAAGAAGAAATCTGACTCCATATTACTCTTGAATCCCTTCACATTACAGAATTGTCAAAAATGAAATCCATAATTTATTCTTATTTAAGTTTGAGCTTTCTCATTTTCTTCCTTTTCTTAGATACAGGTATATATTTATTTAAATTATTTATATATTCATTTCATTGTCCTCGAGTGATATCACAGAAGACAACTGGATTTGCTCTTACCCTCCTCTTAAGGGGCCAAAGAACATGCAGGCAAAGAAAAAGAAAGGGAAGCTCCACACAGATCTCCAGCTGAAATGTTTAATGAACATAATGAAAACGAACTGAAAAGGAATAACTATAACAAAAGAGGCGATGTTAAAGACCAACATGGTCTAAACACAAATTGGGCCTTTAAATAAGAGAAACATAAAGACAATGATCCTAAGGATTGCGAGCTAATTAATGATTAAAGCCCACCATGTGAAGAAGGCATGGACAATATAAAATGATGGAAGTAAACAAAAACTAAACTATCCATGTGGACTCTGCTGCCGCCACTACCAGAGAACACCAGTAGGGGGTGTCTCTGCATTGTGACACCTCCATGTTTATGATAACTTGTTAAATTCACTATCCTGTCCTTCCTCATTAGCCACATCTGCAGTGTTTGTGTATACAGCAGGACCTTTCTTTGCACTCTCTTGGGTTAAAAGTTGAACTTTCTACCATCAGTCCATAAAGATGGATAACAAAGCATGAAAGGCTCCTGCCAAATCCCACCCGACTGCCTTAATCTTTTGAATGAATATTTTAAGCCTTACAGACTTGCAGTGCAAGCAAACCATGTTTACATTTTTTTTCTCAGATATTTCAATAATATTGCTTCTGCCAATTTTAACTAAAACTATTTTACAAACTGTAACTTAATACTGGTAAAAAGTCTGGTAATACATTAAATGTCAAACACACACAGAATACATAAAGAAAAAATCTCCAGTAAGAAAATGGTTATTTTGATAGCAAGTAAAATGATACAGTCATGAATAAAAAGGTGACAGAGAAGTGTCAATTTGGTATTCGTATCAAATTAAAGGTTGTTAATTTGCTCTGCCCTACTGCCCACATCTTACTGATGTCTGTGTGTAACCAAATGATACATAAATAAATTAAACATTTAAGCTGATTTTAAATCTAATATGCTAATAAACATCAGTTTATTAACAGTACATCAGCTCGGTAGACTATTTTGTTTCTTTTTAATGCTGTTTTGTCAGTTAAAGCACTGCAGCTCAGCCCCTGCTGTTAAAGACACACACACACACACACACAGCACCTCAGTCGAGTATGAATAATTTAATATTAGAAATTTACTCTTTGAAGTTCTTTGCCAGCAGGCTGGCAGTTTCATCACATATCCCAGAAGAGTCACACTCTTTTTCCATGCAGCTGTGGCCTTCACCTGGACTCGCCCTCTCGTTTCCAGCTCTAGGTCCCAGGACTTCTGCACTCCCAGGTACTTTGACCTCTTCATTATGATAACTCAAGCCCAGTGTAATTACACCAGCTCAGGAGGGGTCTGTGTTTAATTAGTAGTGACCTCAGCACCTCATCCCAGTCTACTGCAAAAGGTTAAGGTCAAAAGGAGTTTTGGGGTGGAGCTAACTGCCTAGCATGTTCCTGTAGTTTAATCAGTGGGGAAAGATGCCTGCAACTACAAGGTCATGTGTCTGTTTTCTAGAGAATAAACATGCTGATTAAAAACCAAACAGTTAAAAAATATGGTAATATGGTTCACTTCTTTGGGTCATTCTGTTGGGTCAGCTGGTAAAAAGAAATGCTATACATGCGATTGGGCCCACACATGTAATATTATACTTCCTCTATGAATCTTGTTTCACACATATGGCACAAATGACCTAGAGCAAGATTATATTCATGTAAATATTGGACTCAGTTTCTTATTTTTTTCATTGTTTTCCCTTAACAATTATTGAGAAGTAAAATATATCTGTTGTGATTCTCATATGCTGCTGAAATTATTATCTTACATATGACTGAGATATATCTCAAGATTTATGTGCTACTATTTGATCCATTTGTGGTGCATATTAGGCCTTTAGGAAAAATAAACAAGATGTAAATGAACCTTAGATGATTCTAAAATGAGAACCTCCTGTTAGTCCCATGAGATCACAAAGATATTACAGTGAACAACACATTTTTCCTATGGGCAGTAACACAAAAAGATTGTTAGGTTTTAATATTTTAAGGGAAAAGTGTCTTTTATTTAAGGAACAAACAAAACAAAAATATTTTTTTCTCTTGAGGACCAATAAAATGTCCCTCCAGTGTCAGAATGTCCTTGTTTTCTTTTATTTTGAAAATATATTTTCCCTAGAAAGAGCCTAAGATGGTGTACACACATACAAACCGCTCCTCATGGACGATTGGAGGCATGTTTAAGAGAGGGTGTAGCTGGGAGAAAAGTGGGGTGTTTTCCTAAGGGGGGTTTAAATGATGCTTTCCATCCTTTGTTTTCTGTTTCCCATTTGTGTGGGAGGCCAGAAGAGACAGAATGTGCATAATGAAATCCAGATGACTTCTCATTCCACTCAATTAAAAATTTTCACATTGCTGTGTAAATAGACAACTAGACATGTACACAGCCAAGGTTATATAGTTCTCAGCATAGTGGTATCAGAGTACATCTTCCAGTGTTGACGGCTGCTCCATTTCAGTAATAAGCTTTCCCTTCCCAGCTGAAGTATTTAGCGATTGCTTGAAGCACAAGTGACAGAATTTGCTGCCTTAGCAAAAAAATTGCCACCAGTAGAACGCCTGCTGGTTAGCACTGATATAATTTCTAGTTTATGTGAATCTAGCTTGAAATGCCCAAAAAGGCCAAACTAGACCAATCACATTTAAAAATTCCAGTGCACCTCTGTTTGCATTTCTTGTCAGTATAAATGTAGATGAGAGTGCTTACAATAGAAGCACAGTCTTTCAGTGTGTGTAATCTGTGTTATTAAATGAGTGAACTTAAGTGTAATGTGAATTGGCCTGGTCACCAGATAAATTAAATGGTCAACTTATCATTGTGCTCCAAAGAGCTACTTAGACACCAGCACACGGTTCTCTTGGACTTAGTATGGACATAAATGTATATACAAAATGAAAGATGTGCTTCACATGGGAAGGTAAAAGCAAACGAGGGAAAATAGCCATGAAAGAGTGGGGCTTGGCTGCCTCCATGCTGGCACCACACCACGTACCACTGATCCCCCTGTGAAAGATCTGCTCCACTAAATGGAGTAAGACAACAAAACAGAAGCAGTAACTAACCTAGCAGAGACATGTGCAGTCATGGTGTCTGTAGTTACACTCAGGGCTGATGTTCACATCTGTGTACATTTGAAAACACCAAATCAGGTTGTGAGTACAGGGAAATTTATGCTTCTGACTACAGAGTAGGCAATCTCTACATTTTGGCACCAATGTGTTTATCTTATTATCTGCTGTGATTTTTCAGCCAATAGGAACAGAGAAAAATATTCCATTTATTACCCCATGCCTTTAAATGCCACATGTTTGAAATTAATAGCTCCCCTGAAAACATTCAAGGAAAGATGACTGAAATTTCAGAAGGGCTAGGGGACACAAGAAAGTCCTCATCCTTGACTAAACCAAGAAATAGATGCTTAGAGAAAAATGGCTTGGGGAGAATGGCCTAGTGACTGCTCTCTCCTTACATTTCACAAGTCCAAAAGAAGCGTCTGTCTAGGGGAGTATCACAGGGCTCCAGATGTATTTCTCCTGTAACAGCGGGAACAATGCAGACTACACTTTGACAGGCTCTTATGCTGGGATCAGACTACATAATACTTTTGTCCTTCATGATGAGAACTGTCAGATTAGACAATCATAGTGCTATAAATTCATGCTGTATCTTGGTCAGGAGACACTGACCAACACTACACATGTGTTGGCTACTCATTGTCATTTATATCGTTGTGTGAGTTCAGAGGACATTGAGGGGAAGGGTCAAGAAATAGTCAGTCATGGCTATCAAGGAAAATGTCACAGGAAAGTCAAACTAGGCAGGAAAATACGAAAAAATTCAGCCATGCTAGATTTTTATCAGGATGTAGTGGAATGTCCAAGATGCTACATTAATGTTCTTTGATTATTCTACTATACTCTTATACTTCAAGGCCTGTTCATTGGTCTCAACACTCATTCATGTTCAGTGCTGGAAATCTGTCAGCTATGACCAAATCATGTCAAAATTCACATGGCTGAATTCACGTGTCTGATCCCAGCATTAGACAACAGTGAAATGAGTGCAAATGTTTTTAGTGAGAGTCTGGGCCTATGAACCCTTCAAAAATCATTTTGGCTTAGACACATTCCAGCTAATTATAGATTATAAGACTTTTGTCTCATTTGTCAATGGTAAACTTGACAGTGTCCCACTCAAGTGTCAAGAGACCTTTAGATTAATGCAATTCAGTCACTTTAATCAAAGTCAAAGTCTTATATATTAATGCAGCTCAGTTGCTTTTATGCAAACACTTCTGGGAAGGCACTGGCTATAGCTGATACACTGTCACTGGGCATAGGTCCAGCAATGGAAATCACTGACAGCCATAGTAAAGTAACCACATACATTGCCTTAATAATCTACTTGTAACTCCAAAAGAGAGCTGATAAAGATGACCATGAAATCAGATCAGATAGCTGTTATGGTTCAATAGAAAGAGTTGGTTGGAATATGCAATGAGTACACTAAGATTATCCGAGAGTACTTTCAAGTGAGAACAGAACTTTCTGAAACCTGGGTTGCTGTGTTCATGCATGGCCTCATTGTCTTGTTGGTATTCTTACCTTTATGTGGAGAGAAATCCTTGACATAATTCATGACAGATCTCAAGGCCTACTCAGGTGCTATGAAGGAGTCAGCTTGGTGACTTAACATTTCACAGGACATTACAATAAAAGTGCAAGAGTGCTTATACTGCAGTGAGACAAGTGATGCTCAGCTTAGGGATGATCTCAAGTGAGTTACCCTTTGGACAATGGGAAAACATAGTGGCACAGCAGTACACACACATCAAATACCATTATCTGGTAGTGTCAGATTACTATTCCAGGTATGGTGAAATCCTGAAACTCTCCCTCCAGCATACAGTCCCATAACCACATTTGCCTTCTCTAGAATGATCTGTGAATTTAGAATTAAATTTGACACACTGAATTAAATCCAGGCAACACTGTCAGCAGTAGAATGCACAGAAAAAAAAACTTGGACTATAGTCCATAGTTTGCAAAGTGCCATGTAGTGGAAATACTGTAATCGACACTGATTAGAAAAAAAAATCCCTGTTACCTGCAGAAGGTGCCAGCTCAGTGTACTCAATAGATTCTGGTGGAATGAGTGCACCTCTCTATATATAAACCAAGTACACCTCCATACACTTCAACAAAGTTCATCTTCATACACATCGACCAAGTCATTCCTGTTCACATCTTTGATAAACTGTACAAAAGTCAGATGGGAGAAGCAAAGAAACATTCAGTACAAACCCCAGGAATGTTTGATGTTTTTTAAGGAAAACTGGACAAGAAAAAGGGTAAGTTGTGATGTGCCTAGCCACAGATTGAGAAGATGTGATGTGCCTGGCCACAGATTGAGAAGATGTGATGTGCCTGGCCACAGATTGAGAAGATGTGATGTGCCTGGCCACAGAATGAGAAGATGTGATGTGCCTGGCCACAAATTGAGAAGATGTGATGTGCCTGGCCACAGAATGAGATAATGTGATGTGACTGGCCACAGGTTGAGAAGATGTGATGTGCCTGGCCACAGAATGAGAAGATGTGATGTGCCTGGCCACAGAATGAGAAGATGTGATGTGCCTGGCCACAAATTGAGAAGATGTGATGTGCCTGGCCACAGAATGAGATAATGTGATGTGACTGGCCACAGATTGAGAAGATGTGATGTGCCTGGCTACAGAATGAGATGATGTGATGTGACTGGCCACAGGTTGAGAAGTGAAGGACTCGCACAGCAGGTTCATTTGTGATGCTCAAGGATGCTGCTGAGATAAATTCTATGTAATTTATTCTGAGATAAATTAAAAAATTCTATGTGCTTGATTTTTCATTAAACTGTTCATTCAAGACTTAACCCATATTCATTGCTTCAATTTCATGACAATAAGCACAAGTGATTTTGTAGGCTGTTGGTATTTTTACTGCTTGACTGTGCTGTTTTATTGCTAAGCTGCAGTAAATATGTAGTGTTACTATAAAATAGTATGCAGGAAAGCATACTGTACCTCACAGTGATTTAATCAGATCATTGGCATTATGAGGTACTGTGGTCAAAATTCCATGTTTCCTCTCGTTTATTTGCAATCTGGCTGTATACTTAGGTAGGAAGGAAATTAACTGTAAAAATCAGTATTGTGTATTATCAGCTGTTTAAATATGATCCTCAAAGATGACAAAGGTTTTTATTTGGAGCCTCAAACTTGAACTCCTTATGCCTTCCTTTTATGCTGAGCTGTCTTAACAGCAACTCCTAATCCATATTCATACATTTAATGAAGGTCAGTTTGGCAAAAAAAACAAAAAAAAACAAGCCAAACCACATTAACATATTGATGAGAAGTTTGATTCAAAGTGTACAGCATAAAAGCCTTTTGGATTATGTAGTACAGCATTTAGTTTGTGCACTTTCCTAGGCTGCAATCATGCTAATGTACTAATGGGTAGACATGCAGGCTCGAAGTAGGTGGACATTTGGTGAGTGTGTTACACAGGCCAGGCCACAATACTACACTATGGCAAGAGAATTCAGTTTTGGCCATTTTGACACCATCTGCTACAAAAAGGCAATTAAGCAGGTTAGACTTAATGTGTTTAGATTTCCTGTGACCAAGAAAGCTGTCCATAACCCAAACCACTTGCACAGAGCAAAATGCAGAAACACAGAATAAGCTATGGAAAATGATAGAGGAATAGAAGCACTGGTCAATATATGCTAACAATAATAACCAGTCAAAGTATTAAATGAGAATGTATAGAAGATATTTTAGATAGCATTTTAGATAGAAGTACCTTTAAGGCCCATGGCATTGTGGGTAAACAGTGAGATCTAAGAGAGGGAGTTAAATAACACAGCTAACTTTGAGCTTAACCAAGAGCCTGAAGGTTTCAGACCCAATACTCCTACCAGTAAACATAGGGCTATATTTCTATTATTTATTATTTGTTTATGCTTATGGCACATCCTGAATCCTATATGATTTTGTGTCTGATTAGAAAAACAAGGACACACATGTACAAAGCACCACTAAAACACCTTTTGGAAATAATTCTTTGTCTCAATAATCAGTTTGAAAGAGTTAGGTTGATGTTTATTATTTATTTATTTTGTATTTACTTGTTTGCTTATGAGGGTATAATTTTAGTGTTCTAAGGTTGGTGGCTATTTTTCACATTTAATGACTTACTATGCCTCTGGCCTGAAATTACAAGCTTGTGTTATTTCTCCTATTGCTTGTGATTAGCAAGAAAGCGAAGAGCCAGTCTGACAGGTAGTTAGCCAAGTCTATAAAGGGATTAAATTGGTGTATGTAAACAACAAACATGTGCTGTCATCATGTTAAATGATATTTCTAATAAAAATTTTGTAAAGTCCATTTAACTATTAAGCACAACAGACCATGCTAATAGACAAGACCTAGACAGCTGTACCCTAACACCTAACCTCTTCACTTCTAACAGTGTACAGCTACCTGGCCCTTCCCCTTTCACATTCTCACAGTTCCAGCTATTAATATTGCTAGATGCACAGTTCAACATAATTAGAGTTGAGATAGATATGGAAAACCAGAAGAAATAACCAGCATTAAACATCTATTTTGAGAGGGATTAAGGAAATGCTGCAATGCAGAAAACAATCAGATTATATTTGCAATGAACAAAAGAACAAGGAACACTGACCACAGCACAGTAAATGCACAGCTTTAGATACATTTAACACTATTTCCATGATTTCAATCCTGATAACTCATTATAGTAACTGTGACAGATGGGGACACAGTGCATGTGGGGAATGCAGGATGCTAAAGTTGAACAAACTTTAATAAAAAGTTTCTAACAGTTTTAATAAAAATGCAAATGGAATTCAAACACATGTTGGCATGCAAACACAATCAAAAGAAAACCACAAAAGGAATGTAGATATAATAACAAACACATTATGCAATAACATCAACCATTACAGTAGAATGTGCTTTATAAGGGACCAAATAATTATTAGGCATTATTATTAGGCACAGGTGAAACGGTTACCTGACTGGGGAAGAAGACACACCTATACACACCTAACAAACAAAAACAAAGCGCTATGTAGTGTTAGTCCCACCACATCAAAGAGGAAGCATGTAACAAGGGACCATTACAGTAACATAAATAAACATAGCATCGTTCACACCCATGAATTCCTGCATGGTTCACACCCTTGAAGACAGCAAGGAAGAAACAGAAGAATTGCTTTGGATAAGAGCATCAGCCCAAATGCCGTAAATGTAAGATTGAGCATCTTAAAGGTGAAACAGCATGTATGTTAATTAAATTCCCACCAAGTTCTTTACCATCAATACCTTGAATGTCTACAAACCCTGGGAAATCAGATTTTGTTCTTTGATGCAGTTAGTGCACTCTAAATACTAACTAGCTAGATTGAATGTTTTTTTAATAACCAGCTATAATTGTATAGATTAACAATCTTTAACGGCTTCAATTTCAATGTAATTTTTATGAAGGTTTATTTCCCTCCACTCCTTGCCCAAATCAGAAAATAATTTATGCAAAGGACCCAACTAAATGTGAGTTAACCAGAGATTTACAAGCAAGGTTCATGAGCTACTCTGCATAATGATGTCACTGAGTCACTTTGTTGGAGTCATGTAATCTACAATCATTTCAGCAACTTTGTACTTGCTCAGTGTAATACAGGTTCCTTATACTCTTTGGTGTCTGACATCTGGTGTTCTTTGGGATTCAGTTCAAAAGCTATAGAAAACTGTCAAAGTTGACAGTTCTCTCAAGTTGAGACTGTCAAAGGATGCTGTCTGAAACTACATCCAAGCCAAAAGACCTCTACTGGTCCTTAGAGGACCTCAGAGGACCTCTACTGGTCCTACATCAGAGGACCTCTACTGAACTTGGCAATTCCATTCTTTTAAAAAATATAAAATTGAGTTTGATCAACTGCTATTAGACCCAACGTGCAACAGACAAAACATGGGACACATTCCCAGTTAAACAGAAAATGTATCTATTGTGTGTATAAAGAGAATGGATAGTGACCAGTGATCCTGGAGTTTTTTAATTATTGCTTCTGGAACCTACACTATTACTACTACTACTATTATTACTACAGTATTAATACCACTACACTACCTACACTATTAATACTACTACTGTTACTACAATATGGCAGCATTACTGACTGCATAAAGACTGCTTAAAATAAAAACTTTTCACCAAGGAAGAAAAAAGTTTGTTTACTGTTGTTTCAAATGAGCTGTTCTTAAATACTGTATTTAGAAGCTCATAATGTAAATTAATTAATTATAAAAAGGGATGTGAAAAATTTAAAGGTATGATAAAAAAGACTTGATCATGAAGAGTCATTCGTGGTTTTGTCTGAAGAGGAATATAAATTGAAATGTGTTTCATTGTATGGCACCATCTCTTTGCCCTTCTTCCCCTGACCACATGACATCCACCATGTCATTCTAATGTGAATCTAGATTCACTCTAATGTGAATCTAGATTCACTTTCTGGGAGAACCAGGGACAGGTAAGAGAGAATTATTCCTCTCCATTACTCTTCAGTCCCTAGTTCTACCATTCTGGCAGCCACAGCTCATCCCCCTGCCATCCATCACATTTGTATATTGTTCCTGTTCCGCCCACAGCTTCTGCACCATGTAGACGCTCTGCGGCTCCAGGCCAATACCTCCTCATTCTTCTATTCACAGCCAGAAGCATCCTAGCTGTAAGACTGACCATCTGGTTATACAAGTTGTACAAAGTTACATTGGTTTATTGCTTTCTGTGGAAGGGTGGACCTTTTCGACGTGATGCTCCAGAACAAGATCAAAGCCAGAAAGCAGTACATGAAAAGCTAGCATAAAAGTAGCATTGCTTCTATGTTGTGATCTCAATTACGTTCAGTGCAGATGTTCACTGAGTGGAAGGTTATTATGTTAGTTTTGCTCTAGGTTGAATATATGCTCTTTCTTCTGGTTGATACTTCCTCTGGGGTTTTGTTCTATTCTAAGCTATAGAATCCCCTACACTGTATCCCTTACACCACTTACTATATATGTCAGTGAGTATATAGTCAATATAGTAAATACAGTCACCTTGGCTGGTCTTAGGTAGTAGTAACAATATCATATTCTAGCTCCGATGAGGCAAAGGCTGCTATTCATTCAGAACTCCCCTTGCAAAATGAAATGTATTGTTTAGAACAATGTCTTTTATTAGCATCCACACATCCTCACTCACTATGTGTGCATTGCAAAAAAAAAAGGCTGTGCTTCATACCCCCACAGTCTGTCTTAGGGATGAAATGCATGACAGGAAAAAGAACACTGCACACCTATAGACCTGGGAAAATCATTTGAAAATACAAGTGCACCCCCAACAGAGCTACTGTATTGATGCTAAGCAATGTGGTTAGTGCCGGGGTAATGGGAGGTTTTCAGTCCTGACTCACTTTAATCTCCTCTAACGCTTCCAATGCTTCAAAAGGGATATGGAATCAAATCATATTTTTGTCCTTTGACAACACATAAAGAATGTAGGTTCTCTCCAACAAGAATCCTGTGTTCTAAAACACCTGAAAAATCAAAGAAGCCTGGGTTGCAGGTGCACGTTGATTTATGAGCAGAAGTGCAATGTGGAATTCAGTAGCAGTTTAGACTACACAGAGAATACTGTGTGTGTCTTTGTACAAGATCAGGCACTACATTGCTGCCCACAGTAGGCAGTGGGCAGCACTAAACGGCCTTCTGTGGGCAGCTACGACTGTGACGTGGTGCCAAATGTGAGGTGATGCTAATGATGCAAAGATAGAGCGAAGGAACTGGCTGAAGCACTCAGGCACTGATGAAGATGTAACACCATGTCCTTGGCAGAGGGAAGTCAAACGACCATCATCACACAATACAGCTGCTTGGTCGCTTAGTTTCATGCGAACCAAACTAATTGCTTGTTTTGCCATAGACTGAATGGCATCTACACAGGGAAATCAATCAACACAGTGTCAGGATTGTGGGTTGTTAGCATCCTAGTCTACTTTCCTCACAGATTAATGGGCTTTAGTCAAACTACATTTGAGTACAAGATTTACAAGAACACTGAATTTTGAAGCAAGCACTGACAAGGTCACTGTTTGAGAGCATTTTTGGTTCAGTATGACTCATCTGTTTATGTCATTTTGATATATTTAGCAGGATTCTATTTATCTGCTATTTGGGAATCTGAATCTCTAAAGCAAAACAAGCTGAGCGATATTATTAGATTCTATCCTGACACCTACCTTTCACCGCTGGCCCTTATCTCATAGCTGACTGTTAAGTAAATTACAATTCAGACAAACACTTCATACCATTTCATTCATGAATTTCAGTTACTCTTCTCAGTATGCAGATTCACGTTTCCTGAGTCTAAAACAAATAGGTTTAATATTTTATTCTACTGCTATCAAAAGGAGCTATATTTTAGTTTTTTTTCCATAAGTTGAAACATACCATTTCCTTTGCCCTGTAGGTGTTTTACAACAAACAACAACTTTGAGCTTTGACGGTTTATGATAATTAGGCTGAAACAAGCCCATACCTTTTTTCTTATATTCTAAAAGACTGGAGATAAAATTTCTCACCACAAAAACACATATAATTCTGCCCAAGAAGCAATCACTGACTTCTCTTATGTACAAGTGATGTGTTGTGCTCATTAATAGTTAAATTTCCATTGGTTATTGATTTGTGGTAAAATCATATTTGATTTAAGTAGAATGATATTTGATAATGATGTGTATTTGTAAGTGTAGATTTGTGAAGAAGCTTTGCAGGCAGAGTAACAGCCAGGACATTTCTACAGGCATTCACTACTAATTGCTTTGTATATGACTACAAGGAAAGTAGACATCTCTGGTCACACATTTCCCCTTGTGAGTTTTGTTCCAAACGCCTGGCAGTGCTGGGTGAGAAGGAAATAAATTGGAGCCCCGGAGAACTATGAACGGTGCTGAGGAGAGCAAATAAAAGATGCACCTGGCCTTGCAAACCTCTTAGCATCCTTCATCAGCACTCACTGACAGGACCATGTAAAGCCAAGAGACGAAGCCTTTCAGAATCATTCATTCTGAAGGCTGCCCTAAAACTTAAATGTGTGGGAGTAGTGCGTTACAAATTTCATCATACTGTAGAAACTGCAGCTTTTTCCATCAACAGACATCGGGGCAGAACATGTGAGAATGCAAAAATATACACCTGCATCTTCCTCTTCCATTTTCCATCTCTCACTGTGGCATGTAAGGACATGTAAAGGCAAAAGCTTCGTGATTAGAAATACACAAAGGTGTTTCCCATGATAAGGACATCTCAAAGGAAAACATGGCGTGCTTATTACAGATGTTTATTTTTTGTGCGCAAGTTGCTATAAAAAAAACATGTTAGTAGAAGTTAAATCACATCATCTTCATTCATACAATATGTTTAAGGATAACAGGTGTTAGCCAATGTGCTGTGCAATACAATGCTGGAATTTCCTACAAAAATACTTGAAAATGGCAGGTTTTTAATCTGGATTTAAAGTAGGATTAAAAACATAAAAAAACTGCCTCTCACAAACAATGTATCTGTTTGTGAAGTTTTAAAGTGGAGTCAAAAATGAACTTTAGTGCTACCAGGATTACCAAAAACAATAACTTCTGTTTTGTCATTTAATTGAAGAAACATGTATGTCTAGGCAATAAAAGCTGTGCTGTAAAGAGCTATCATCACCTTTTTCAGATGAAGATACAACTGCTATTTTCTGCATTACAGTGGTCAGAGATTTATGAAAGACTGAACTGAGACTGAAGCATGGAGGAGCATACACACTGAAAATAGAACAAGACCCAGAACAGATCTCTGAGGTACACCACGAGTAATTGCTGCCGTGGAACAGAATAATTGTTAGGTATACGCTATGCAGCAGCTGCTGGACTCCAGCAAAGGGGTTGATCAGCTGCAGTACCTGGTACATTGGGATGGTTACAGTGCAGAAAAGATATGTTGGGTATTTTCATGCCCATTGCAAGCCCCAATGCTAATTTCTCCAGCCTCAGACTACATTTCCCAGGCTAATAACTGCCAGCAGTCCATCTGTCAGTCCACCCCAATTCACCAATCACAGCTCATTTCTCCGTCCTGATTCTCCTAATTATTGATTGCACTTCCTCATTTACTTGCCCATGTAATCTATTTGTTTCCCTGGTCTCATTGTAAAGTGATGTTTTGTCTTGTTCATGCATACTGAACGTTTTTTTTCCTGTGATGATCTATCTGTGTACCATTCTGTTCTGTTTACTGGTTATCATTGTTGCCACTATCCATTTTGGTTTGGTTGCACATTTGGACCTGTTCTAGTGATATTTGGACTGGGTCTGTTTTCTTATTTTCCCCTTTGCCTGCTTCATATGTTTTGGATGTGAATTGTCAGGTTATTGACCCAGGCTTTCAATAACTAACTGCTTTAGAAGATCTCTCTTCTAGTCAAATGAATGTGTTTATTCTCTGTTGTGTTATCCAGGAGCTATTCATTAGTCTCTAACTGCTTTTTTATTGTGCAAAACTGATCAAATAAAGAAATTCAATAATGTGCTTGTAAGAATCAAAACTGAAAAATAATAATACTACTAAAAAATAAAATAAAATAAAAAACAACAACAACAACAACAACAACAACAATAATAATAATAATAATAATAATGATGATGATGATGATGATGATGTGATGCACATGATGAGTAGCTGATGATGTTAAAAACACTGCAGGCACTTAAGCTGATTACACCGTCTCATTTCTATTTCTGTTTCTTTATGCCCTGAATTTTCTGTGTGCATTGTGGGTAAGACATGCTTTTCTTTTCTTTGCTCTTGGTTGATTGTGATGGTTGTAACTTGCATTAATAGTGTGCTCACATATGGATGTCAAGTTATCTTTCTTTTTACATTGGCTTTGAACATGGCCCCACCAATCAAATTTTTAAACTCAACATCATTTTAGAACATTTGAATGTTTTTAGTGTAAATGTAAATGACATTACAGCATGTGAAAGTGAGAGAGAAAGAGGGAGAGGAACAATGTGGTGTTTCACCTGGAGTGCATCATGTAAATGATCTGTTCACGTAGCTCATCAATCGCAAGAGTCACAGTTTTCGAGGTTTGTAATAGTGTTCGTTATCCACCCCCCCCGGTTATAGCATGAAGCTAATCTGTGGTTTCCTGACTGCTAGTTATGTTTGTAAAGATTGATAACCAGGGTAAAGAACAATACAGAGCAATGGTTAAAGCTTATGTCGCATCTCAGAAGAAAGATGTGGCAACGGAAATTGAAGAGCAGCAGAGTGGTGCGTGAGGAGACCTCACTGATGACTGTGGCAGGAGAGGTGAGCCACAGGAAGAAGGTGCAGAGAGGTCTGCTTAGTCCTGCCCTGATTGCACCAGGGCCAATGACCCTGGCGTCCTTACCATGCTCACCTTCAAAGCAGCAGCATATAATCAAGGCTGGTCAGTGGCAATGATCCAACTGGGTCTGGCCTTGGAGGGGGAGGTGCTTGCGAATACTCACTAATCTGTCAGAAGAAGAACAAGCCAACCTTGCTGTCTTGTAAGACAGCAGTTCGGAAAGATTACAGCACCACTTACAGCAAGGGGACAACTTCAAGTAATACAATAGAGAAAAGATGGATGAATTGGAGTGCTATCGAAATGGAAATTAGCACTCTGGTTTGGCATACCTGCCCTGAGTTCGACAGCCTTACTTAGAGCACGCTCACCTTAGATGAACTGAAGAAGCAAGTACAGATGGTGGCACCACACATACTGTAGGAGGTGTTCAGAAAGACAGAATGAGTGGAGAAGATCCTGGGGAAGAGACTGTGATCCAGAGCAATGCCTGTGAGAAGAGAGAAGAAGGTGCGACAAGCTTTATGCCATCGTCAAAAAAAAAACAAAAAAAACAACCAAACTAGCCAAAGAGGCCATGTAGTGATACCTGAAACCCTTCCATAGAGGAGCTGAACATGCAACACTAAAGGAAAAAAACAAAGCTACTGGTGACACCCGTGGGCTCAGTACTAGCACGCAGAAGAAACTGCAGCATTAGGTTAAATGATGGAGGAGGCGGAAAACCCTGCTAGCAAGTAGATACATATCAGAAATGAAAAAAAAAACGTGCAGAGCATTGAGTGGGTTGACCAAGCCTGCATATCTGTTAGAGAGTGGTGGCGGTGGAGAAGAGTAGTGCAAACAGAGAGCAAGCAACAGAGACTGTGGCAGCTGAAAGTGCAGACAGACGTCACTGAAAACGAGGAGTACTGTATACAAAACAACTTAGTACAGCATCACATCAGCACCCACAATGTTGTCCATATCTGCCTTCAGCCCAACCCATTGCCCCTTGCCAATAAAGAGGATGTAGAACAGAGACTGTGGATGCAGGTGTTTGTTGTTTTAGTATGAAACTAAGCTAATCTTTGGCTCCTTGAATGCCAGATGTGTTTGGAAAGACTGACTACCTCAGTGTAGAGCAGTACAGACCACATGTTCTGGGTCTTAGTAAAAATCTTAGGAATTATTTTTTATTTCTTTAAATAGAACATCATAAACCTTTTTTAAAATTATAATCAGATCAGTTGGTTCTGTTTTCATTTATGTTGGTATACCTTGTGTATGACAACAGTGAAAGGAAGACTGTATCAAAGTCATTTGAATGTTGTCTCATCTAGGCCAAAGTACTTTCTAAAAAAATTTATTTTCAATCTCAGACACAGTGGAGCTCTTCTACTGATCTAGGATGATTTGTTCTGTTCCCATTGTCCTTATTAAGAACAACTAACTGCACACTCTTTCGGTCTTTCTGAGCAACAGTTGATACTCAAGGGTCATGGTCTTTTCATAGAACAGGAACCTGCTAGCATGCTCTCCTCTGTTTGACAGTGTTTTCTGTCTGCTTGAACCGGAAACCTGGCCTGGCTGGCACTGCAGTCATAACTTCAGGATCATCCTCGGCTCACAGCTGGCAGGGTGTCGCTGAAGCTCGAGCTGCTTAACTACAGACGTCCAAAACGGCTCCACTAGAGCGGCTCCACTACTGTTTCCATGTTTTTTTTCTGTGATTAACCCACAGCTATTGGCCATTGAGCAGCATGCTTATCTCAAAACCCAGTGGCCTAATCGGGGACGAAATGAGCATGTTCTCAATGTTCTCAGCTTGAATTGGTGTTATCGGGGAGTGTTGGGGATGGGGGTGGCTTGTTAAGGCTGCCTGCATGGGTTATGACAGTGCCTGACTCATGGAGGCAGCTCCCTGGGGGACTCTCACAAAACTCTGGGCTTGAGAACATGAGTGCCATTGTGTGAAACACCCCCCTCACTACAACCACCACATCCTCCCAGCACTAGAAATGCATGGGGCGGCATGCGGAGGGCTGCCTGCACCTACAGACCTGCCAAATGAGTGTGCAACTCCACCACAAACACACATGCACACACACACACACACAGCACATATAAATGCCTGCAAAAACACACCTGATGGCTTATGCCTACCACAGTCCCCGTTTCCCTTCTGTGCTTTCTTAGCACCTACTATGCGCAGCATAGTCAGGGTCTGTGTGTGGGTACAATGTTTCCTGACCATTACCATCCCTCTTCACCCAGCTTCAGCTCTCCTGCTAGCTGTTTGATGATAAGGAGGTCACTGGCACTGCAGTAGACTACTACAGAACCCCTGGGCAAAAAGACAGAGAAAGGAGGACATTTTCAGCTGCACTGTGGGCTGACTGGCCCTCATACATTCAACTAGTGCTGCCTTGACCATACCTGAGATTTAAATGAGCCAGCTCTGCTCATGACTCATGACTTCTGCAGACCTACTGATGGGAAACCCATTACAGCACTGTTTGCAAAAGTATTTCCTTATTTAATACTCTTGTCACACTAGGAATCTGGCAGGCTGAGAGGCCTGGCACTAGAGTTTGGGTTTTATTGATATTCTGACTTGTGTTAACGGAAAAATCACCTGTGGTCTTGGCAGAGTTTGATACAAAACACTAAGTGCCCCCTCCAACCCAACCTATGACAAAAAAGCCTTTAAAACTGTTATATGCCAAACTAGCCCTTGAAATGAAAACACGGACTGCTGATAATCCAACTAGGATTTGGTTAGTTTTTACAGCTGTTCAGCTTTTGGCAGTAAATGACAAATTTTTCTACAATGTACATGAGCAAAGTTAAATAAACTTCTTTATGTCTTTGCATGAGATTGTGCAGTCTGAGAGACATTTATGTAAATTCACAGGTACCTGCTTATAGTTGCAGTATCTGAGAAATGCACCATTATGGACCATGCTTACACTACACTGATCATTCTGATGTTAAATGCACCATTATGGACCATGCTCACACTACACTGATCATTCTGATGTTGAATGTTCCACATGGGTAGTTATTTAAAGACCACTGCCATCTGAGAAGGAGCAAAGAGGAACCCTTTCATTGATCCACCATGATGACATCATTCTTTGTGAGCTGCATTGTGTAACAATGTCATGGGCACTGTTGCATAAAATTGAAGAATGAAAAATTAGGCTGGTGTGAACTATTGATCAGATCAGACCTACACCACAAGGGACTCAATGAAACAGACCATTCAAACATTTAATAGAAGGTGACCTTTCATTCTCTTATATATGTATATATCTGAGGAAGATTCCAGGGAGTAACTGCAGTGTACAGTAAAAGTTGTTGACATATGCAGAGATTTACATTTACAGCATTTAGCAAACATTCTTGTCCAGAGCAACTTGCAATAGTTGTTTCTATGAAAGAATTCCTTATGCGAGTATCCAGGAGTCTACTGATATTATTAAGGTAGAATCTGTCAGAAAGAATACACAAAAAGAAAGAACATACTTTTCATTTTTTTATGTAGAGAAGTAAAATAGTGGCAATTATTCAAGTACCTTGAAGTGATAATGGATTATTCAAGTCTTTCATGAAAAGTTGGGTCTTTAGTCTACATTTGAAGACAGCAAGAGAGTGTTGTGTACAGACACTGCCAGGGTGCTAGTACAGAAGTCTTGAGGAATGTCTTCACTGCTTCGTATAGGGCAGTGGTTTGAGTCATGTTGATACTAAAGTCCTGAAGGTGGTGAGATGTGGTGCAGTGTGAGCTAAGTGCTTTCAGGTGGCATTATCTTTGTAGGCAGGTGGCATGTATCTTTTTGGGAAGCTACAGGAAGCTGATGGTGGGAACGCAGCAGTGCAGTGATGTGTGGAAACTTGGGAAGGTTGAATGTGAGTCATGCAGCTGAATTCTGAACCAGCTGAATTCTGAACCAGCTGCAAGGGTGGCATGTGCAGGGACACCTGCTAAGAGTGAGGAGCAGTAGTTCAGTCGGGAGATGACAAGGGACTGGACAAGGAACCCTCCAGAAAGCAGTATTTGTAAAACCATAACTTATCGTTTTATGATTAACAAATATACAGGTTCAATTATATATACAGTTTCTTATAATTTTCTTTTTCTACCTTTGCTCATTAGCATTTACTCATTTGTTGTTTGCTTAAAGGGCAAACAACTCTGAATGTGCTTCTCCCAAAGATTCCACTGCTTGGCTTAGGCTAATGGTTTCCAAGGAATCATGCTTTGCATTTTAAGAGAGAATCAGAATATGTGGTACATTAAACCACCGCTTGTTAATGAATTAAACAATTTTTTTTTCGAACATCAAAATAAACATGTTAACATTCATATACCCTCATGATTGTTGCTTTTTACAAAGTAGCAACAATTCTTACAGCGTAATTGCTCAGATATTTACTCTAATTGTTTTTCTACTGAGATTACGTGAACAGTTCTATGTATTTGGTTAGTGTAGGTTTTATGCAATTTTGTAGCCTAGTCTCTAGGCTTTCTCACTTACACTAATACTGAAAATGCATGCTCCACCCCTGACTTTCAAATATGTGGGTTTCCAAGGGAAGTCAGGGATGATGCCTTTGCTTACGTTCTGCTTGTTGTGAGAGCGGCTGCACTAACTTATGAACGGACTCGTGTTAAGACAACACTTATCACTGCCACATGTAAAACAGCAGCTAATACATTTAAGCACTTTAAAATCCTCCTGGGTGATGCAGAGATTGCATCAGTTTTTAAGGAGCCTCCACTAATCTCATACTGATTAGACAAGAACATCAAAGACATGCTTGTTAAGAGTGAGATTGTAGTGATTAATCAAATAATAACTGTGGTGCTGTAGTGTGCATGCACTCTAGATGTGCCTTATGTAAATTTATTAACACAGCCTCTAAAATAACTAAGGATCACAATTGTTATCACAAAGGATCAATTGTTATCACTGATTCCTCCTCAAACATTAATACGGGAATTGTCTATTGTGCCTCATATAAGAATTGTAATCAACTGAACATTGGAGATTCGGAAAAAGGCTTGTTGATCAATTTGTTGAACATCTACATTTCTGTTTAAACAGCCAGTTGTTGTTATTTCAGCAATAAAGGATGAAAAAAAACTCTCAGAACTTTCTGGTTACTGCTGTCACTGCCTAGAACTTCCGATGCACTTTGCTTGCAGAGTTCTGACCTCTGTCTGAAATAATTTTGGAATCCTCGTGTTCTACACTGCAACACCTTGCATTCTACACTAATAATAACTATATATACTAACAATATATACTATATATTGTTGTTTAAATCCTGCCTGGTGCATCCAGTGTTTTAGAATTATTATTGCAATTTGAGTGACCGTCAGTTTGAAATGCCATGTGTTCATTTGACCTTAAGGTGTCTTTGTTGCAGTTATCAAAAGCATCAGCTTTCTGTTTCCCTGTGGGAATGGTACTGTCTGCCCAAGAGCAATGAACAGCTGAAGGTCAAGCTGATGACAGATTGCACTGGACTTTTTGAGTGGAACTGTATCTGCTTGCTCTTGTGCTGGGGTAATACCGGCTTTGTCATGCCTGTACTGCCTGCAGTGGAAAAAGTCCCTTTTTGCACCCCTGTCACATCTATTCCTCTAGTGAGTAAGAGCTCACCCTCAGGGACAGAGAGAGAGTAAGAAAGAGGAAAAAAGGACAAAAAGAAACATAAAGAGAGGAAAGTAAATGGAAGAAATGGGGGGAGGGTTAGGTTTGTTATATTTGTGTCCCTCACACAAGAGAGAGAGAGAGAGAGAGAGAGAGAGAGAGAGAGAGAGAGAGAGAGAGAGAGAGAGAGAGAGAGAGAGAG
>JAOYMR010000006.1:16672176-16682466 GCA_025802075.1 Tenebrosternarchus preto | reverse complement strand
GAGAGAGAGAGAGAGAGAGAGAGAGAGAGAGAGAGAGAAAGAGAGAGAGAGAGAAAGAGAGAGAGAGAGAGAGAGAGGGAGAGGGAGAGAGAGAGGAGAGCGAGAGAGGGAGAGAGAAAGAAAGAGAGAGAGAGAGGGAGAGAGAGAGAGAGAGAGAGAGAGAGAGAGAGAGAGAGAGAGAATGAGTCCAGCACTACTGACCACAGTCCAATCAAAATTAACCAAATTAGTAAATTTAGCAGGGAAGCCTACCCAGAAAATTAGGACAGTGACAGCAAAACATTTAAAATTACAAACCTACCTACCTCTAATCATAGAATATGAATTACAAACCTATCAACTCCTAAACATAGAATATGAATTACAAACCTACCTACCCCTAAACATAGAATATGAATTACAAACCTACCTACTCCTAAACACAGAATATGAATTACAAACCTACCTAAACCTAAACAGAATATGAATTAGCAGGACATCTCTGCACCATCAGAGAACCTCAGCAGAGACAGATGACCAGTGACCACAGTCTGGCCTTAGAAACAAAAAGATACAAAAAATCCTGGCTACCCAGATAGAGAAGAGTGTGTGGTCACTGCAAGTGATGTGAGACTGAGGCAGAACAGCATTTTCTTCTTCACTGTGAAAAAATTTACATGGACTCATCAAATGTTCACAGTAAAATTTAACAGTATGCCAATTTTTTTAATTCTCCCCAAAGATTAAAAAAATGACAATTTTTTCTTGGGGAAGGAAGTACAGCACCTCTGCAAAATACGTGGCAACATGTCACTGCTTGAGAGACAGTGGGTAACACAGTCAAGTATACCCATCACACCTCTCACTATATAATATTTATTCTATTACAGCTTTCCTGAATTGCTAAAACACTAAATTCCATTCTTGGAACACAACTCTCAATGGTCAACACTCATTTATTAAATTTACCACAAAAACATTTGTATTTACTTTTACACAGCTTTCATATCTGAATCAACCTTTTTGTAACACATTCTCACTGCCAAAAATTTTTTTTATGCATGGTAGAGCACCACAAAGGTTAAACACAACAAACATACCATCGTCACCGCTAACACAACATGTAAAAACATGTCCAATCAGTGATTAGGGTTGAACAGTAGGTACAGAATAAAAGTCAATTCAAATGCAATTGGCATTTCTGGTCTGTATGGTGACTTTAGCAATGTAGGGTAACAATAGGAGAGGAAGAGGAGCGTATCAAAGGTGGTGGGCGAGGAGGAAGATAAAGACGACTAAGAACAAGAACAATTGTATCAAATACAATTAGAGCAACAATTACACTGTGCTTAACTTCCCAAACAAAAATATTTAGACCTTATAGCACCTTTTATGCTAATGGTGAATTTTCTGAATTTTTCTATCATGTATAGTTTTTGTGTTTGCAAAGTTTACATTTATTATTTATTACATGAACATTTATGACATACATATAAATGCATTACTTATATGTAACTATCCATAAATAAGGCTATTGTTACATGTAAAATGTGTACAGACATACAGTCTAAAAGTTTTGAAAGCGACACAATTTTTGGTTTTCACAAAGTTTGCTGGGGTTTATATACTTTAGTGAGATTTTTATATGGTATACTGAAGTACTATTATTATTTGCATTTCATAGTTGTTTTTTTTTTGTTTGTTTTTTTTACTTTTTATTGATAAATACGTCCAAATTTAAGCAAAGACTTAATATTTATATCCTTCTTTTCTAAGACATCTGCAGTTCACCTTGGCATGATGGATATCAGCTTTGGGGGAAAATTCTAACTGAAAATAATCAATTTTTGCCTAATCAGTGCTTGGAGTTGATCACATTTTCAGTGATGCACCCTCTTTTTGAAAACTGACCAGAGGTTTTCAGTGGGACTGAGATCGATGGAGTTTGCTGGCTATGGACCCAAATCTCAATATTTTGTTCACCTAACCACTTGATTATCACTTTTGCCCTGTGACATGGTGTTCCGTCATGCTCGAAAAAGCATTGTTTATCACCAAACTACTCCTGGATCATTGGGAAAAGTAAATTTTAGAGGATGTTTTGATACCATTCCTTATTGATGGCAGTGTTCTTAGGCAAACATTTGATTGAACCCACTCCCTTGGATGAGAAGAAACCCTACACACGAATGGTCTCAGGATGCTTCATTGTTGGCATGACACAGGACTCATGGTAATGCTCACATTTTCTTCTCCAGACAATAATCATTTTTCCAGATGTCCAAAACAGTCTGAAGGGGCTTCATTAGAGAAAATACCTTTACCCCAGTCCTCTGCAGTCTATACTTCCTACAGAATGTCAGTCCTTCCTTGATGTTTTTTTCGTGGAGGAAAGTGGCTTCGTTGCTGTCTTTCTTGACACCAAGCCATCCTCCAAAAGCATTGGAGCACTGAACATACAGATGCACTCACCTACCTTCTCCCATTCCTGAGCTCTGCACTGGTGGTGACCTTATCCTGTAGCTGCATCCTCTTTAGCAGATGGTTCTGGCACTTGCTTGACTTTCTTGAGTGCCCTGAACCCTTCTTAAAGTGCAATCGAACTTCTCTCCTTGAAGTTTTTGATAATTTGATAAATGATTGATTTAGGTGCTATATTACAAGCAGCAAAGTTTTTTTTTGATGCAATCATCACTGAAATTATGTTAGCAGGCTATTTTGTGGCAGGGCTAAGACACTGGCTGGAATGCAGTAATTTTTGTGATTAAGTTCATTTTCATGGCAAGAAATGGCTTTGCAATTTTGCAACCTTTAATCACTGCAGTTTGGTCATTGCAACTTTGCAACCTCTGGTCACTGTAATTCATCACAATCTAGAGTTAATGCAGATTGCCAACAAAAAAAACTGAAGCAGCACACTTTGTGCAGGTCTCAAAACTTTTGTACACCACTGTACTTTTGAAATATACAGTGTATGGGATTTGCTTATGTTTGGCCTCAGGAATATCCCTCCTCAGTGTGGCAATAGCCTGCCTGCAGGGAGGGAATCCAGACTCTTTGGTGCAGCTTTTCCATATTATACATAATGATGTGAGTATACTGAAACTATGGGTGATAGAGAACACATTTGGATTCAGCATGCAAAAATACATAATAGGCAGGAATATATACATTATAATTATATACATAATTTCCATGTACAATTATATACATACATACTTGCAGGAAGTAAAGTCAGTGTTTACCATTGTTGTAGATCATGTTTTGGTCCATTGCATGACTCTGAGGGAAGCAAAATCACATTGTTTTTGATTCTCTGAGGCAGAATGAATGATTGACATTGTACACTGTATATATATATACTATTAAATACATTGTAGTTTATATTTCTTTTTTGTTTATTTTTAAATATACATATAAATACAACAATAAACATGCTTTCATGAATACAAAAATATGTAAAATTCCTGCAAACAGAGACAGTTGAAAAAAAAAAAGATTTTTTTGTCGTGTTATACTAATAGCACAGTGTTTTGCAATGCTTTTTGTAGTATGCAATAACTGCTGTGTAGTATGTGTGGGTTTTTTTGTAGTGTATGATGACTGCTGTGTAGTGTTTCTGCATTGGCTGTAACTTATATTTTGGGTTTTGTGTTTGGTTTGCAAAAAGATTTCAGGAAAGTAAGAGAGAGATAGAGAGGGAGAGAAGCACATGCACGCATGTAAGATCTTTTTTTTAAATCACTTTATTACTGTACATGATGCTGTAACTTCAACAGGTTACTGGAATTAATTGAACATTCACCTCATTTGTGTTAGTTTGTATGCGTGTGTCTATTGCATCTGTAAGATCAATAAATGTGATATAGTAGCAAACAAATGATGAACATAGAGATTTCTAATAATTTCATATCCTAAATCAAATCTGTATCTGGAAAGCCTTCTAAGTGTGAGTGTGACATTTTTCTGCAGTGCTCATGCAGGAAGCTGCTGTACTGATTCATTTGGCTGTCTCAGTTCAATTACGTTCCCATGTTCTTCAGTCACCTCCCACAAGCCGCTTTGACTGGCTCTCCACAGGGAACATTTGAATTATGCAGAGTGAAATAAACGAATTCTCACCCTAAAGGTGAAGCCTGTCATTAATTCCCATCTTCTTAATTGTTGTGTTAAGGTCCAAATTAATAATAGAATTTATAATATTGATAGTCATCTCAAATGTCCTCTTGATAGTTGTGGGTCCACAAGACCCCTTTAGAAAGACAGAAGCATTGGTAGTAGAGTTTTGGTTGAACAGTTCCAGCAGTTTTGCTGGGGCACTTGTGTCAAGCAGCCTGTCAGTGTTTTGAACAGGCCAACATGTTTCATTCTTTTGTACAGGCCACCATGTCTCATTCGGCTGCCTAGAATTCAGTGTCTGCTCTGCGTCAGGCTTCTCCGCTTATGAACCTCTGTTTGGAAATGGAGAGACGTGTGCGATCAGACGGAACTCAAGGCCCTTAGAAGGCTTTCAAAGGCCCTTTCAAAGGCCCTTCCTTCCCCCACAGTGTGAAGTTCTGTCAGAAAGTTGCCAGTGGCAAAGACTGCAGTTTGCGTCTGCATGTTAGGAATTCTAAAAAGGCTGGTTTTAAGAAACCGTCTCAGTTCAAGATCACCGCCTCAGACCCGCTGGCCCTGAAATAAAACGAGTTTTGATTTGGCTGTGGAGAGAGCTGTAGAAACGTGGGTGGAGTATGCAGTACTAATGTGGATGGAGCTTTTCCACCCCTCTTTCCATGATCCATGTTTGGGTCCAGGCTTCATTTCACTTTTAGGTTTTATACAGACGCTGTACATTTTATGGATTAGTTTTTAATACCACACGTGACTCACAGTACACTTACCTGTGCTAAGGAAACGTGTACAGAATGCATATGAGACAAGTTTAATAATGCAGGTGGTAATTTAACACTGCTGTTCACACTCTGCTGGGTTGTGAATCTGTCACCTTCAGCAAAAACAGATGGAATATGCATTGTTACAATATAATCTGAATATATTCACATTTTTTTCTACAAGCAGCTAACAAACAGAGGTTACCTAATAAACTGCTTCTAACAAAAAAAAAATCTTAGAATAAACTTTTTGATATATGTTGTCCTCTGAGAATTAATTATTCATTGGCACTGCACCTTGTCACAGAATTAAAACACAGGTCTGCCACCTAAAGTTAGGTGCAGTAGCAGTATATTTCAGTGAAGAACACACCTGATTAACAGTTGTAAGAAAAAAGTGAACTATTTAGTCTAATCCAATGTAATCTTATCTTTGTTCATCTCAAAATAATAAATTATAGCACACATAGCAGTACCACATCTTTAGTTCAAGCGATGGTTCAAGCAATCACTAAATAAAAAATCTAGGTAATTGTTATTATTCCTTTTATTTGTAAACATCTAGAACCACCAATAACCAAGTAGTTTGGTGGTTGATGTCGACAAGTTCTGTACAGAATTTAGGAGGTATTTTCCCCCTGTTCCTCTGTAAAACTGTCTTATATATTCTGGAGTGTCTTGCTTGGATGGCCTGCTTGAGTGCATGTCACAGTGCTTCCATGGGATTGAGGTCAGTTCAGCCCATCCAAAAACAAAGATGTTTTTGCTTTGTTTGAGCCAGTCTGCTGTTGATTTATTCCTAGGTTTTGGACCACTGAATCGTTTTCTATGACCCAGTCTCTTTTAAATGCATTATTACAGACAAACTTTTTGATAAGTAGAGGAGAATTTCCTGATACAGGTTAGAATGTATTGGCATGCCAGTGACTGCAGGCTGTCCAGACCCTGAGGCAAGAAGGCAGTCCATGCCATTAAATTTCTGCCACTGTGCATGTGCATGTATGTGTGCGAGTGTGTGTGTACTTGGTACACAGTACTCCAGCAGAGTTTCCA
This sequence comes from Tenebrosternarchus preto, assembly GCA_025802075.1. Taxonomy (NCBI): domain Eukaryota; kingdom Metazoa; phylum Chordata; class Actinopteri; order Gymnotiformes; family Apteronotidae; genus Tenebrosternarchus; species Tenebrosternarchus preto. The sequence continues at coordinate 16,676,560 of JAOYMR010000006.1, read as the reverse complement.
TGCTCAAACACACCTACTAAACCTGGTATTTAACTTTTGAGTTGAATCAGATGTGTTTGAGCAGGCAAATTGCCAGATTCTGTTGGACTGGCCCTCTAGAACTGGAGTTAGGCATATCTGCCCTAGAGAGTCCCACACAATTAAATTGTTTAAATGATTTCTCCAATAAAGAACTGTAAAATGTTTGTGTGTAGTTTATAATGTTTATAAAATTTTACCATTATGACTTACCATTATGTTTCAGAAACATTCATGCAGAAACAGACAATAATCAAACTTAAATGTTTTCACAGATATATAAATATAAACACTTCCAACATATAGTTTGACTGAGTGGAGTTTGAAATTTTGTCTAGCAAAATTTTGTATATTGTATTGTACTGTTGAAATTACATGCCTGACTGACAATGGATACTATTCTCTTTTGTTAGCTATATGTAAAGTGAACAAACAAAAGGGTAGTTCCTCTGTCTCTCTCCCTTTCGCTCTCATCCTCTTACTCTCTCTCCCTCTCTTAACGTCTCCGAGTGAGAGAGATTGGAATGGTAGCACAAGGATTTCCTCTCCTCTACGATGTAAAGCAGCCTGGCAACTGCCAGGTGTTGGCAAAGAGAACAAATGAAATGTGCAAGTTCACTGGAGAAAAGTTCTCTAAAAACGAACGAGCCACAGCCACACATTAAAGGTGAAGCAGCAGTTCTCTGAATGTTCTTCTAAAGGCTTGAATTAAACGTCAGCATTACATTCTAGGAAAACCACAGCACATGCGGATAATAACTGACCTAATGGACACATTATTCCAAGCGACGCCAACAATACTAGTCACAGTACAGTTTTGTAGCTCTGGCTGTCGCAGCAGTAATGTACATGACGCCCATTTAGTCCTTTTCTCTTTTCCTCACCACTTCAAATTTCAAGGCTAGGAAAAGAGATGGAGTAAGAAAGATAATCTCCCTCTACCTCTCCATACTAGACTTGAAATGAATCCCAGAGAGTGGGTCACTGCAAGGCTGATGTGTGCTCCTTGCACATGAATGTTTAAACGCATCGTCTCTCTCTAAGGGCCCCAGGGAGCCTGGAGTATGCGCCTGCATTCAGCCTTAGATTCTGACAATGGTGGGCACACCATAAACCTTTCTAAACGCAGAGCAGCAGGGGAGCCATCAGGTAATGGAGGAGGATTTCGCTGGTACAGACTCATCCTGCAGAATGATACACTCAGTGTGCCTGAAAGCACTGAACCGGACTCTGCTGTGTGTATCCACAACATCCCATGGTGGAAACACCTACTTGGCTTTTCCTCTTTCATTTTGTTGGGTTTTTTTTTTGTTGTTGTTTTTGTGGGGGTTTTTTGTATTTTTTTTTTTGAGCATCTGCTTTACCTCTTGCTGACTGAGCATTCTGGATGTTCAGTAAGAATGGCTTTGTTATTTACAGAGGCAAGCTCTTTTTGCAACAAGAAGAAACAGCAGATACTATGAGGCTAGTTTCCGGGGGGAAAAAACATCATCCTCACTCTGAAAAGACTAAGACTTATGCATGCACTTAACAGTCACAAAATGGTCAGTGAGTTGTGACGGGACGCCCTCCGGGCCGCTACAAAAAATGGAAGCAGGAAAGCCGAATACGAAAAAAAACAGGCGACGTTTATTTTACTTTCGGTTTTACATTTCAATATTGACAGTGACGCAGCAACAACAGCATCGACAAAGACCGACAACCGCCCTGTGACACACGCTTATATGCACACACTAGACTTACCACAGGTTAGACAGATAATGATAACGAGACACCAACAAGACGACCATTCAAAACTACACCCCCCTTCACACACTGAGACACACACGGCTATACGCACACCCCTCACACAGACACGTCCACACAGACACGAGACAACGGAGGAAGCCATGGCGAACACCGTCACATGAATATAGTACGAAATAGCAAGATTCAACACCATATACTCCCTCCCCTACATTTTACAGCGATGAGTTTAAGTCACAATGATCCTCAGGACGTGCAGGAGTGTCATGCAGTTGGTGACGCATCTGTTCATACATCTGCTGCAAAAAGTACATTGAACAAGAGTGGTGTTAATGGGGTGTTGACAACTGAAATGAGAAAATAACACAGAGATGGGAGATTATCAGCCTAATCAATAAAATATATTGCCAAATGTAACATGATATTAACAGCAACTAATGCAAATGTTTCCTCAGTCATAAATGTGGATGCCTGGTATGTTTTATTATTTGTATGGTTTGTGGTGTCCTCATTTGCAAATGAAGTTAGCAATTCATAAACATAATAATGTATAATCTAAACACTGCTCCACAACAAATACCATGTGATTCTGTCCAAAATTTGCCAGAAGTAACCAGTGTGGGTTGTATAATCTTTGCTCTAACAATATTTGATCACACATGCAAGTTATCAGCAAAATTCTCCACAAACCTAATGATTTAGCTAACGTACAAATGAATTTCAAAGGCACATTTGTTATGTGTCTAGAGAGAGCATGGTAACAAACTTTGCCACTGCAGTAATAGGAGTACACAAAGAGGAAGACAACTGGCGTGAGTAGGATCTCAGGATGTCAAACGTTTGCCATAAGAAATGTAAATTTATGTGTTAAAGAGAAAGAAGCAATAAGCAGATTTATATTGAGGAGAGATGCAATTTGGTTTCTCTGCCACGATTTCTAAAAAATACTGAAGTCATCAACTCTTGGTGAAAGTCACAAATGCATTAAATTTTTATGCTACTAGTTTTATGCATACAAGTGGTCTCTTGACTGGGGTTAACTATTCAGTGGTCTCTTGATTGGGGTTAACTATTCAGTGGTCTCTTGACTGGGGTTAACTATTCAGTGGTCTCTTGACTGGGGTTAGCTATTCAGTGGTCTCTTGATTGGGGTTAGTTATTCAGTGGTCTTTTGATTGGGGTTAGCTATTCAGTGGTCTCTTGATTGGGGTTAGTTATTCAGTGGTCTTTTGATTGGGGATAGCTATTCAGTGGTCTCTTGATTGGGGTTAGTTATTCAGTTATTCAGCGGTAAGTTGACACTGGTGTGCTAATTATCACCGTAGTGACTTTATGAATAGGAGTTAAACACCATGTAACACATTATGCATGGTGTAGTGTGGTTACCATCAAGTATTATTAATTTAGCCCTATGTCTTTTGCCAGGACTGAAGTCAGTGCTTAGGAGTCCAGCAGTCACAGACATTTATGTCTAATCAACTGAAGATTAATGACTTCTGCTCCAGAGTTGTGCGTCCAAGTTGTTATCTGTCCAAAAAAAAAAAAAGAAGGATTATAAAGCTCATCCCATGCAGTATTAAATTAAATATGAGAGTGTGACACCTAATTATGATCAAGATCATTACAGATGTTAAATATTTAAGAGCCTTGAGAAATTTTTACAAATGTATAGACAGAGGATCCTCTGCAATTATCATGAGCTCCAGACAGCCCCTTTCGACAGCATTTTGTGGAAAGAAGAGAAACCAGGAATGAATAGATTTCCAGGCAGAACATTAAAAAAATCAAACATGAGGAGATCTTAGTTGAAGTAATTGGCATTAATGGCGCTGATAGTCTTTTTAGTCTAGAACAGGGGTAGTATGAGTGCACGTCAAACCCACAAAGAAGAAAATATGTCACACTGGTATAATCACTCTGTGCTCTGTGTTCATGTACTCGTATTAAAGAATGTTTTCTAGAACCCTTTGTCTCCAGTGAAGAACCCATCAACCCCTCTAAGGGCTAGGGAAAAGAACAAAGAGTTCTAGATAGCATGTTTTGTCTATGAGTGTAAGATGTACTGCAGATTAAATCTGTCTATAACCCAGGGTGTGATCTGACCTAAAGGACATATGACATTTTCTGAAGTGCACAAGTGGACAAAGGCAGTGAGCTCAGTCCATAATTATTCTGTAAGGAATGTCACTTAAAGGTCCATCACACTTCTTCAAATAATTGGTGCTTGTGTGACTCCAGTCACATAGGCTGATTAAAAGATATTTTTGCATATCTTTGCATTGGTACATAGGTGTAACAAAATAACGAATAATCTGTCAAGATCAGTCGGGAAAAGTAGGTATTTTGTATCCAGTTATGCCTTAGCATAATCTGTTTCATAGCAACATTGATGCCAATACAGTATTTATAATGAAACAGTAAATCTGCACATACAATAGTTATTTATACCTGGTAGTTAGGCTAATTACTAAAAGTCTTAGTTATGTATGCTATGAATAATTACAAAATGTGAAAAATCATCAAGGAATGAATGAGGAAATAAAAGTGTGGCAGTCAATGGGTTAAACTCTGACACCTATTAAGAGTAAATTGGTGTGGGAAGGGTTTTTAACTTGTACGT
>JAOYMR010000006.1:16643998-16667026 GCA_025802075.1 Tenebrosternarchus preto | reverse complement strand
GTACTAACTCATAACTCACAGAGATGATCAGTGCCCTGGAGTCTGTACTAACTCATAACTCACAGAGATGATCAGTGCCCTGGAGTCTGTACTAACTCATAACTCACAGAGATGATCAGTGTCCTGGAGTCTGTACTAACTCAAGCCGCAATGATCTTTTCACACATGAATATTGTCTTACTGTCTTCTTTCCTTCCTTTGGACTGAGGCAAGAAGAACTGCCAAATACCAGAAACAAGAAAAGCTGTCCATCCCAAGTGTTAATGATACAGTAAGTGTATCTAAGGCTGAATCCTGCTCCATGCAGCCACTGAAGAGTAAGGGGACAGTTCCTGGGTAGACCGGCCCAGGCGTTCTGTGGAGGACGTTTAATTGACAATGACTTTGCATGTCTACAGGACCCCAGAAGAAGTCCATCTCTCCCACTGACAGAGTGGTGCTCAGAGAGCTGGTGGAGGAGGCAGCATGAAAGGGCCACCCCTGAGTCCGGATGCTAATGGAATTGATTTTTCCCCTTCCTACACCTCGCTGCTCTCCTGCCGCTAGGCTGTGATGTAGAACTGCGGCGTAGATGTGCCAGACGTAGTGGTAAGGGGATACCCGCCATTATGCTGTGTGGATTGTGTTGCGGAGCTCTGTTGCTTCGCGGCCGCGGTGCTTGTGGGCGAGCTTTCCAGTTAGAGGACGTCCACCCCTGTGGTACCATCATACCGACGCTTCATGTGCAGCCAAGCAGCCCGTGGTTTTCCTTTCATTAGAGCTTTGAGACCAAGAGCAGTCGTCTGCACCAAAAAAGCAGATGCAATGTTTGCTTCCCACAGAGCAAAGCAAAGCACAGCTTTCAGATGCTCTGTACTGTTTGTTTTTATTAGTTTATGTGTGTTTTTTTTACTGAATGTGTATTTAGAAAATGAATTTGTGAATGCACACAGAATGTATGGAGACAAGATGATGACTTCTGCTTTGTTTTTTATTTTCATTTTTTGGTGATTATTTTGCTTATCAATAAAAGGCATAGAGCCATACCGTGGGTGAATGTAACAGCATACTGCTTAATTGGTCCTTTTTGTGTGTGGTGATTAAATATTTAATTAAAGACCAGCACACCACTTTCCTCAAAGTGTTCTCAACATGGTCCAGGCCATGACTGTAGTGATGGGCATGTTTCAACTATACACACCCTGATCTTTGGGAACCTCATGGTAATATTCACTCTACATTAACACAATAGATTAATTAAAGGTTAAATGTCAAAGTCCTTTTCCATAATCCTGAAATCATTGATGGCCATGATTTTGGAAAGGCACGCCTCCATAATTTAATTAAATAGGCCCCTTTGATGTACAAGGTAGTTGAGAGGTGCAGCTGAGCCATGGCTATGACAAACAGACTTTGTTAAAAGAGGCTCATTATTTGCATTTCTTTGAAGCTCTTCCTGACACTCTCTTTGTAACATGATTACCAGTTTAATCTCTCGGAGAAGATGATCCAATCATCATTTGAATGACACGGTATATTCTGTTCACAGCCCTTTTCACATTTATTGAACCGATGTCACATTTGTGGCAAAAAAAAGGTAGAATAGCCAGGCATAACTGAAGGGAAAAAATGTCTGTCTGACTGGTGACAAAAGGTGTAAAAACAAAACAGATATTACATTTTAAGACCAGGGCCCGTTTCCACCTGCGGCATTGTGTATTTCTGAGATTTAAGTTCTGCTTCACGTCCAATTGGTACGTCCCAGAGCAGCCAGGCACCAGTGCATGTGCCACATGGCTTGGGCAGGGAAGCCCTCCAGTCTCGAGCAAACACGTGCTCAAACACAGGACTATGAACAGTTCTATGAAATCACTTTATTCTCAGTGTGCGGTGATTCCATTTTGGCAGGAAGGTTACAATCTAAAATCATTCTAAAATGGGCATGCAGTGGGTAAGGAGGGGGCTAACAGGTGGAGTGATCAGAAACACAGAAGACACACAAAAGTATCTTTTACAACCTTGCCTACAGCACACACCATAAGCATGCATACAGTTTTTCAACAAAGAGAAAGAGGGAGAGAAGGAGAAGAGTGACAAGAATATTTTTCACAGTTACAAAAGAATGCACCAAAGAAAGAACATACTTCTCAAAAATACAACCACCAGAAAGACACAAACAGGAAAAGGTTACAGACCTAAAATCCACAGCAAGAATCATTTATAGAGGACCTAAGAGAGGACAGTGTAAAGAACAGCACACATGTACATTCAGGGCACAGGAATGGACAATTCATAGCGTTCTCTCAGGCAGGAAGTTCAATGCTATATGTGAAAGATAAGGGCCACTCTGAAAGGTGAGGACTAGAGAGTTTTTGATTTGACTTCCTAAAATGTCCTGTGTGTTTGAAACTTGCAACAAAGACACAGATTATGAGCAGAAGTTCATTGTGTTCTGCCATTGCTGCTATTGTGTATACATGCTGTTCAACCACAAGAAACAACCATATTTTTCATGACTTCATTGGTCAATTTCTTGGATGTCAAAAAAAGGGAATGTTTTGTTAAATTCTGGCAGCAGCTTAGCTTCAGCTAGCTTTTGGACTTGGGTATGATATCACATGATACCAGAAGAGAAATTAAAACTATACCACCTGCTAAAATGACTTAATAAATAATGAAAAAAGTACAAAAAACACAAAAGTGAAGTATGTAGAAAAGTGAACTGTGGAACAGTCAAAAGTTACATGACAAACAGGGCCACTCTTTGGTTTAAGAAAATATAGTTGATGAGGAGATGGGTGTTATAAATGATCGAATAAATGGAGATTTTGGGCAGTCTTGCAAACAGATTAGCCACTGTCACATAGGCCACAATATGTAAGCAGCAACAATGACTGAAGCTGAAGGCAGTTTATACACATATAAAAATATTAGTAATTACAGTATTTGTGGTCTAGATGTAGTGTCCATCTATGATGCCATATTGATGTTAATGGGTGGCTTTCCTTTAGCTCTGTCATACTTGTTAGTATGAATATCTCCGAAAATGTTGAAAGTATAAACTTTTTTATAAGGTCCCCTATGATCCAGCACACAACACTGGAGTTATATCTTATGTATCTGATAGTTTACAAGAATGCTGGAATAACAAGTGAGATCTAAAAACATTGGACTAATAAGTATGGTGGTAGTAAGATCTGAAAATACACCTTAAGAACGACCGACAGCTAATCTAAATAGCAATTTCCACTGATTAAGCAACTTAGCAACAGGATAGTATTCGCAACATTTATAATCAAGCTGAAAAATGGTAAACCCAGCAATAGCCTATATATGTAAATCATTACATTTAGGGGAAAATGGCAGGACAAATAGCTTTAGAGATTACACTGTCTGTGTTCTACAATACACCATGTCATTCAGCTCTAATAGTGAAGCCACAGACTTTTACATTATTTTCTAAAGACACTGTAATTGTTCTTTCATTTAAATGCACAAAAACTTCTACAGCTGAATATTAAACAATTCCGGGGAAACAGCAAGGGCCAGATGGAATGTTTGGAATATTTGGAATGTTGAAAGCATTCCAATGGCAGCTGACAGCTAACTACATTACTTTTAGTCTTGAAGAGTCACATATTATTTATTTTCAGTTCAGGAAAATTGGCCACATGATGTGCAATAGATGATATCACCTGAATATAAACTACAGCTAGTACTGATTTCTTCTTTTCAGTGGATCCAATAAAATTATCTACAGTACTTCAATTATGAACATTATTGAACGTGAGAAAGAAGCCAAACTTTATATAAAGCCACTGAGCAGATTAACAATACTAAGAGAAATCAGGTATCCTAGTCACTTAGTCCTCTACCTTGAATCTGATCTTCTAGCTGAGGAATTCACACATGCTTCATAGTCAAGCAATCACCACGACAACAAACAACAACAATAAAAAAACACTGACGACAGCAACTTAAGTAAACAAACGAGCAAACATTCATAAAAACAAAGGCTGTAACACCGCTTTCATGAAGCGAGGCTCACGGAATCAAAGCAGCCCGCTCCCCTGGAGCAGCAACCTCTGCTGAAACTCCCACCCACACAGAAAATGATCCTCTCCACTCCCTCCTTCCCTCTCCACAACACGGTTTCATTAAACCTTATCTCAAGTGCTTGACTGGCACTAGGAAGACGACACAGCATCTGCACACTAACCTTCTCTAATTAATCAATTAAGCTTGAGTACATAACGATGAAGATTGTCTGTTATTGCTGATCTCTGGGATAGTTTTCCCTTAATTAACCAACTGACACAGGACATCTTCATTCAAAAACAAATATTGCACTGTTGTCACTGTCTGTTCACTTGTTCACGTGTGACATGTATACACAACTGAGTTGTGGTCATAAAGAAACAAATACGTAAATACAGAATTACAACATTTACTCTACAGCAATGAAGATGAATATATATATATATATATATATATATATATATATATACACACACACAGCCCTATTGATCCAATTGTAGTAGTACTTACTCAACGTCACCCTTGCATTCTACAGTCAGAGCTATTCTGATGCATGACAGAGCATCCAGCTCTATGACTCCCCCTCTGTGACATGCTTGAATCTATATTGATCAATGTGAGATGGCTAGCACAATGGATAGCATGTTATGGAGTGAGATGGCTAGCACAATGGATAGCATGTTACAAAGTGAGATGGCTAGCACAATGGATAGTATGTTACGGAGTGAGATGGCTAGCACAATGATCTTAGTTATGAGGGATGTGAGTTCTGAAGGAAGAACTTTCAAAACAGTTATTGAACGAGTCAACAAAATCAAAAACCACAGTTATTGCCTTAAATATTAATGTATTATATCTAAAAATGTCAAATTAAATGGCACAGCATACATTCACAAAATATAATTTTCATGCTTTAAAAAAACCTCACTAATGGTTTTTCACTCACCTCCATTTTTACAGAATTTCCAATTAGAACAGTTTGATACAATTAAATGCAATGGTTCATGGTATTATGGTGCCATACTGGTTCACAGAACAGAATACAAATTAATATGTAAACCATTATACTTATATACATTTATACCACATGAATTTATTAATAATATCCATAAAAGAACAACAAACTTTAATCAAAAATACGGTATGATTTGGAGGACGTTCTCCAAGTTAAAATTATGGCTTTTACTCTTAGTCATTGTGTATACATACATATATATATTCTGGTAATCATATATAGTCTTTTTATAGGCTATTTACAAACAAAATAGGTGGTGCTTGGGTAATTAACTTTGATGTCCCATTGCCTGGACTCATGGGGAACCTGGTACTCCATTTATCCTTAACTTGAGCGATATGTATGTGTATTTTTGTTAAATTTTTTTGTGCATGAAGGAATCAGGCCTCCTTCACTGTTTTCATCAAAAATATCACAGGCATAGTGACAGCTCGAAGTTAAAGACAAAAACTATGGCACACTGACTGAGTCCAGTGTATCTGGAGCAAGTGAGAGAAAGGACTGGGGCTGGTGGATGTAATGATGTTTGTGACAGGATTAATGGGGACGTATCCCGGATGCTGTTACTTTTTATTGAACATGTCAAAGAGCGGACCTGGGAGGAACTTCATGACGGTGTCCACGATGCTTTCTTCTTCCTCCTCCTCGTCCCCGCAGCCGGCAGGCACAGCTTTCTTTGGGCGGGTGAGGCTCCCCTCGGACGCCTGCTCCATAGCCGCCTGTGCCTCCGCCTCCTTTTCCTCCTTCTTCTTTATTCCGTACTACAACATGACAAGAGACACAACAGTCTTCACAACACCCCACACAAGGTCTTTATCCTGTACTCTTGCCTTTTTTTGTGCAGTCTGCCAGGACTACTCAACTTCATTGAAAATGAAGGCAAATACGATGTGTGAAAAGGCAGAGCCGTTAAAAAGGAGTTTCCACAGTATTCACCTGATTACAGAATGAATGTGTATGTGGTAGAGGTCTCAGATTGTGTTTGCCTTGGAAACGCTTTCACAGTATGGACTTGCAACAGGGCTGAAACAGCCTACCTCTAAACTGGCAAAGAGCTGGTATACACCTCTCATATGGCAGCAAGCCACCTGGCATAGATGACTGATTGCTCCACTGTCCTAACAATTAGCTTAGTCATTCACTGAGCTTCAGCTCGGCATAATTTATATTACATGCACTTGTTGTTTCACTTCAGATTTTTAAACACTGTTGCAAATATTGGCTGAGAAGGTGATTCCATTATACAAGTGTAAACATGACAAATGGTCCACTTTTGATTTTTGGCCCAAGAATTTGTGGTTCAAATGCTGGAAATGCTCTCCTGAAGATAATCTATTTTTGATTGTCTTAGATTCTTGTGTGGTCTCCTGTTTGGAAGTTGAATAGAGTATTTTCAGACAGAATCACATTAGAACAGTTATTGATGAAACTGTACTTAAAAAGATCTTAGGAGAAAAAAATATGCACTGGCCATGTTTACGTTTATTTTGTTCGGTTGATTTTCTATGCATAGCAGAGTTGTAATAGAAATGTAGCATTTTATAGGAAACCCTGAAGAAAACAACATACTGACCAGCAGGAGTTCACTCAGTGAGTGGTGAAATGAACTAACAAATAATGGCCTATGTATCCTGTAACCTTGCTAGTGAATAACAACATGATGAGGTGTGTGTGTGTGTGTGTGTGTGTGTTGAATAGCAGGGGACTATACTGTCTTTCCTGATTGATGTCTGAATCCACTGCACCCAAGTGAAAAATAAATCTATGACTCTCCAGTGACACAAAAATGTAACTCGCTGCCCATAAATGGATTAAAATAGAGATAATTTTGCCTCTGCTGACTCTAAAAGGTATGAGATGTGCTCTGGGTCTTAGCAGTCACCCTGCCAGTGATTTTAGGCTTTCACTGACTCATCCACTGGCAATACCATCTTAGCCCAGACCACGCCCTGAGAATCACTGTTATGTCATATGGTACGGGAGTGTGGGATTGGCGGGGGGGGGGGGTTTGGGTCTGACATGTATAAGTCATAGGTGGGGTGATGATGATGTAATGAGTCTGACCCATAGTAAGACCCATATCTCACAGTAGGGCATGGAGCCACCATTTTGTGCTTCCATGTACAACTTCTATTAGCTGCAAAAATCTACCTCAATTGATATACTAGTTTGGTCAGTTTTAAACACCATTACTGGTATTTCAACAAAAATACACTACAAGCTTGACTGAGATAGATGTAGGTATTAGGTATGTGTATTTGATTACTGGATTACTGGAGTCCAGAACAAACAGACAAGCAAATGATGATAAAATGACGCAAACGATTTTAGAGGTTATTGAAGTAACTACAATCTACACTATGAAAATAGCATGAGGATTTGATCATCATATAACTGTCACAAAATTATTTTTTGTGCACCAGTGCTATTAAGTCAGCAGAAATGACTAATGGTATTTCTCAATTAGGAATAGGTATATGTAAATCTGTAATAATGTTCTTGTGAAAAAAAAAAATAAAAAACTTTTGTGAAGTACTGCAGTGAATCTTAAATCCTTGGAGGTTCAGGGTGTCAAGGCGGCCATGTTTACTGTCCATCCACATTGTCACACTGAAAAAAATGGCTGTGTGGCAGTATTAGATGGAGAAGTCAAGCACAGTCAGCCTCTCCCTGACACCACATGACATGCTTGGCAAGGCTGAGCTGTCATTTCTCCTCTCCTCTGGACAAAAACCCACAGCCCCAGGGCCCTTCCAAGCTAATACATTGCCTAGCAAAGAGCCGCCTCTCTGTTCTTAGTTTCCCTCACTGCAAGCACACTGGCCCAGTGAAAAAAAATAAAACAAACCATTCTCATGTTTGTGAAACTTTTTATATTAAATATTACAAACTAGTTTGATAGAATTATGTGAAGTGGTGGTATATTAATAGATGTAAATAGGTAGTATTAGAGAGTATGTAACACTGTAACAGTGTAACACAGATGACCTTAAGTGACTCTTAAATTCAGACAGTACATTGGCTGTTCTCCCATGTCCTCCCGTCCTCTCCTACCTTGTCCCTGATTCCCTGTCGGATCGATTCTCTTTCTGCCTCCATTTTTGCATATTTAGCCTTCCTCTCTTCCTCCTGCTGTCGGAGGGCTTCTTGTCTTTCCTCTTCTTTCTTCTCAGCATCAGGGTCCTTCTCTTCCTTTTCTCCCAGCATTTTGCCCATGTCTTTGGTCGCCCCTTTGCAGGAGAAAGAAAGAAAGAAAGAAAGAAAGAAAGAAAGGAAAGAAGGAAGGAAGGAAGAAAAAGATATCAGTCAAAGGACTTCCAACAACTAAATCGAGCAATCAAGACAGCATGTTGTGAGCTCCCTCCTGAACAGGATGAATTAAAATAAGGAAAATGAATTGGTTGCTGCACTCATCTGCTCTTTTTTCCCCCCGTCCCCCCACAGTGGCCACCACTGGCTTTTACAACAGGACAGTACAGCAAAAAGGGACAATGGGTCAGAGCATTACAACAAAGGGCTCCATTAACACAGCGAGAGGGACTGCAGGATTTGGCCGTGCAGATAATAAGTTCTGATTACCTCAGCTCTCCATTCATCACGGAAGCGGCCGACACTCGTCAGTGCCCCTCCCAAACCGTGAACGTAGTGGAAGCTGTATTTCAGTGTGGATCACTACAACCTCTTAGACTGCATGTGTAAATCTTATTGCAATGTGTAGTTCCTATAGGCTCGTGATGAGTAAAACAGGAGACATATTGCACCACAGAGAACACCACATTCAGTTCTACACTCAAAGCCGGATATTGGACATGGCATCATATTGCTGGGCAGATGGACAATCTAGACTGTCATCCAACAGATCACTGCAAATGTCTCTGATGTCGATGTGTTCAGTATAGCACATAAACTAAACATTCAGTTTTTAATTTAATCATCTGACAATACTGAATATTCAATATAACGGGTTGTGACAATAAATAAATGTCATAACATCCTCCCACAGTTTCACTCATCATATCAATGACTGCAAGCTGATTAATGTGTCATTGGAATGGACTATGAGGAAGTACATTTTACCCATCATAGTCTTCAGTCAGCATCAGGAAAGGATCACTTTTCCTCTGAGTATTTCTGCAGGTACACATCCGCAATGTGTAAAAAGCATTCCAGATGTCTAACAGATAATGGAACAAGCCTAATTTAAATACTCCCAATGGAAAACTCTATATGGTCCAATAGAATTGAAATTCCTTTCTTCTTGTTCTAATATGCCAGTTCTTGTTTTGCTAAAAATTAAACATTATATTTCCCTTTATGTCTGTCCTAAGACTTGGGTACCGGTATTTCAATTTCAGGCAGAAACAGGCTGAATTTTGTCCTTAGAAAATCTCAAAGCTGTCATGGTATCATGCATGCAGAGCGCGTTCTTGGGACGCACAGAAACTTTACTGTTAGCAGAACTTCTTCAGAGAAAATTGACCTTCTGCCAGAGCAGGTTTACCTTCGCAGGATTTCACAGCAAAATTTCACGTGTTTATTTTAGCACTGAGGATTGTGAAGGTGACACAGCTAACATGGAAATGCATGACGGCTGGTTCTGTTGGTCGTGTGTCGAGGGCTGTGGGTGCAGCCAGTAGGTTTACCCAGCAGCCCTGGGGCGTGAAGGCCTGCGATCACCCTGTACAACAACAGCCTCCAGCTGCCTGAGGCTCAAGAAATTGATTTTAATGAGAGTTGGGCCTCCCTGGCAGTCATCTGAGGGCTTCCTCTTTTATTGTTAGGTCCAGCCAATCATCACGATCTGTGGGAATCGGCCAGCAGGCTGCTCTTCCCCTTGGAGGGGGATGAGGACATGTCCATCTGCTTTTCTGCTATGACTTTATAAAAGGGTTGTGGGTCAGGACCTGCTCTCGTCTCTACATGCTCCGAGACTGCTAATGAGCAGAAGGAGACTGAATGTTATTAAGGTTGTTTTAATAAACAGGTATGTTGAAGATAGCAGGCTTGTTGATTTTTACACTGCAGCATAGAGAAACAGTATCGAAATGCAATTTTACCTGTCATTACAATGACTTATGCTTTTAAGTGACAATCATAATAAGCCAGTATGAATCATTGCAACAGAAAAACTTAAAGTACAACTTTAAAACTCACTGCAGTCACTTTATAGAAGCAAACAGCTATTTTATGGCTTGCCTATTCTACTGGAGTCAGTATGTTTGGATCAGCTTGATCAATAAGTGGACACAACACAATACTGCACTGCTGTACATGATGAGCTGCTGAATGCTGAACTGAGCATGCCCAGAAGGACAGCAGAATCATGATGAACACAGAAATAGATAATACCAGTTACATTCGTGTTGTATGTTACATAGTTCATTATCCATAATATCCGTGCTTCATATTAGTGAAACATATAGATTCAGTCAGTCATAGGAGCTTTTGGGAGGCCAAATCAAAAACACTGTTAGGTGTTTAGCAGTGCTGTAGTGAGCTGTGTGTGATGCATGCATTTTTTTAATAATAATAATACTCTGACTTCACTGAATGCCTTTAGCAACTTCTGGGTCTGAAATACTGAGAGTTCTTGGTGTGCATTTCCTATAGAACACACTGACTGAGGGAAGGCTTAAAACACTCACAGATCCATGTTGAGTAGCATTGTATCAAACAGAACACAAATGTCAGCACATTCCCCCCACAGTCATGTGGTCTTGACATTTAAGGTCTTACACATATGTAGTGAAAGTAAAAAGCTTTAAAATTCAAAGTAGCTTGTGTGTCTCCTTAGGGATGAGAAAAGTTTCTTTTGCAAGCTTTGTTTAAAAAAAGAAGGTAAAGTTAACACAGCTTGATGAAGAAACTCTTTTCGCACATATACACGCACGCACACACACACACACACACATGAATGTGCAACTTTCATTTTGGTACATTTGATTTAGGCGGGTGTGTGCTTTCCGCTTGTTTGTGTTATTGATGTTTAAATGCATGTGGTGCTTCTCTCCTGTCTCAGCTCCTGTGTGTTTCATTATCTGTTTTTAATTAAGGCTCTTCTCTCACGCATGTCTTTGCTCCTCCGCCATGCAGTGCTGGTAATCTGAGTTCTCAAGGCTAATTAGCTCATCTGATCGTGACACAAATGCTGTGCTGCCGAGTGAGACAGCCGTGTCCCAGAAGTCTTTGCAGTATAACAGCGTACCACAGCACGGCCAGCTGTGTATACACTCAGTGCAGAGATTCATCCAGCCAGAGTAAGCTCACCCTCTGTAAGAGACGTCTTCATAGCAAGCCACTAGTGCGGCTAAAACCAACAAGCCCAGACTCTTCTTAGCTAACTGCACGATGACTAACGGTTTGAGAAGGTTCCTCTGTGGAACTATTGCTAACTATTGCGAGAGTTCTTAGCTAACCACAGTTAACACTACTGCAAGTTATAACTATAACTACAGCTAAAAATCTTTTATGATGAATATAATTAAAAGCCTTGGAAAGGAAAACTAGATCTTGTTTACAGTGCTGATGTTTCAATATCAGTGTCTTTCAAAATAACAGCACATTTATTTTAAGCTAATTAAGCAAAATCATGCTATGACTAGAGTGATTTCTCTGTGCTAAAAACACAAAAAACCATGGAGGGTCTTTTCTTCAATAACTGTTATAATTATCAGGCTTGACAAAGCACATTATGTGTGTCGTTACGTTTCCGTGTGTCGTTACGTTTCCGTGTGTCTTTACGTTTCCGTGTGTCGTTGCGTTTCCGTATGTCGTTACGTTTCCATGTGTCGTTACGTTTCCGTGTGTCCTTACGTTTCATTACTTTTACTGTTTTCCCCATTTAAGACTAATAGTCAAGACATCAGAATAATGAAATAACACAACATGTTGAATTATGCAATGATGAAAACCTTATATTAGAAAATCTGTCAACCTGCTTCATGACTTGATAGACCTTTCTAACAGGCAGGAAGAAACTACCTGTCAACACATTTGCTAAAGGTTTAAATTTCTCAATTTAAATAATATAAAATAATATCTTGTAGGCCTCAATATTTATATTAGTCTTAGAAAATAAGTGGAGCATAAACCTTTAGTTATAATGTCTTTAAGATAATCAAAGCCATAACATTCAATTTGGTGGGCCCAAACTTTTGACTTCTACTGTAGATCAGTGAAAGAAATAAGAGAAACTTTGTTTTGAAAGGGTTTGATGGTGGTTTATAATGGCTTACATTATATAAAAGGCTGCTGTGTATGTGTTACAGCGAGAGAATAAATGTGAGAAAGTGATGGGAATCATGCACTTGATGGCCTGGCCTGTGTGTGTGTGTGTGTGTGTGTGTGTGTGTGTGTATGCGTGTGCATTCATGTGGTCTCCCTGTGAAAGAGTGTGGGTGGAGAAGAACAAACTGTGACACTGTGTGTTTGGGAGACATAGAAACAGAAAAAAAAATTACAAATAGTGTCCAATGTATGTCTGCACAAAACAGTGTGTCTCTTTGACCATGTGGCCGTGTGTGTGTGTGGCAGAGGAGGTCGGTGCTGTGTGATGAAGGACACCAAGGGTCACTGAGGGTTCCTGTGGAGCTTAGGCATGTGTATGTAGCAGCAGGAGCAGATCAAGGACTTGGTGTGCCTTCGCCTCCATCTGTCATTAGCTGCACCTGCTCTAGTAGCAGAATCCAGCTCCCCGCCCCGCCTCCCACAGTCGCACTAACCACCTCCCCCACAGGGAACATGCCACGCCCACAGCCACCAGCGTGGAACGGTTCAGGGTGGAGATCCAGAATTCAGGTACAGGTGAGCCACTCCCTCTGCTTTTAACAGGAACTCACCTTTACATAGAAGGGTGAAGCAGGCTAATTAACTTGTATCTTCTGTGAAATAATGATAATTTGTTGCAATTGTTGGAATTTTATACTATAAAATATTTCCAAACACATGTAGGTTCAGTTTTATTTGCTGTTTTTTTCTTATTTCTCATAAGAATTCCAGTACTGTTTCCGTGTCTTTAATTATTTCTTGTTGCCACTATCGAACCAACCAGCTTTTGGCCTAATGTGCATCGGTTTTCTGTCCAAGTTCAGCTTTGTTCTTTGGTCTGTGATCTCACAGTGTCAAAAGTCTCAGTCTCTTGTTGAGTGAGCAGATACTGCAAGGACAATGGGCTGGGGGAAGCTTTGCTGGTGTTATGTATATGACTTTCAGGATGAGCAAAAGCTTTTAAGTGTTACAGTACAACAGCCTGAAGTGAATGGCGAGGGATCTGGCTAGCAGAATGGGCTTTAATGAGAACAAGTACTTTTTATGTGGAGATGGAAGCTGGAGAACGTCTGGAGTATCCTACTAAATCTCACTAGGATAAATGGAGGAAAATAGCAGGGGCTACATCACGGGAGCTTTTTTTTCAATTATTCTTTGCCATTATCATCCATACCCAGTCCTCAGAGAGTTGGGAATATGGGACTGATAGGAAGGGCTTGAACTGATACATCACTAGTGGTGTGAGCCATTTTCAAGCACCAACCCATCTATCTGCTATTTACAGGAGTCCATTGTAGCCAGTGATGTATTATGTTACTTTATTCCTATTGGAGAGAGGGATGCACAGGAATAGTTTTTTTTTTAATAGAATGTCTAGAGTGTGAGGTAGTCACTGGCAACACAAGATATCATACCATTTTGCAACATGCCCCATTTCACTCCCACTGACTCCTGTATCTCTTTCTCACTGCTGTGTAAGGCAAATGACCATAACTAGAACGTCCCCACTGAAGTGCGTCCTCCACGTTCCACTAGGAGATTCGGTTTCATTACAGCCCTCTGCACTGTGAGTGTCTCGCTTTTTTAAAGTCTCGCGCCTCCCATGGCTGAGGAGACTAGTCCAACGCCGCCCGTGCAGGAAGTGCTACCGTGGCAGGCGGCTTAGGCTGGTGCACTTGGCTGGCTGTGGGAGAGCACGCCGGGCCCCCCCGTTGAGAGTCCCAACCCATTGCTCTTGCATCACTGCCCATGTGAGTAATGGCAGGAAGGGAGGACTGTGTGCATAATGAAAAAGAATGTAAAATGCACCCACACTTAAAAAAAGGTGCCAAGAGAGGAAAAGTGCTGTCATTCTTGCCCGCTGATTGGCCTATGCTTTGAACATGGCAGCATAAGATATTTTGCCTGCGGTAGAGATGAAAGCAAATTACAGCCGGGCTGGTGAGGGTCTTCCTGTCCAGAGCCCGTTTTAGATTCATCTGAAAGAGGAGAATGTGAGGAAAAACTGATCATAGGGCAAATTATAAATCTGCATTGTATGTCTGTCTTTAGCAGGCAAGTTTGTGGCAAAAAACCTATTTGATAACTTTATACATCATTTGTCTTGAGACAATAGGAAACCCCTCTACTATTATTATGCTGTGTTTCATGGGCATTGTAGCTCACACAGGAATCACAGCACTGGAGTCTTAGCTCACATTTTAATCTTAGCTCAACTCTAAAATCTTACAAAACACTTTAATCTGAGCTCAACAGTGAAATCTTATCTCACACTTTAATCTTAGCTCAACAGTAGAATCTTAGCTCATACTGTAATCTTAGCTCATACTGTAATCTTAGTTCAGCACTGTAATCTTAGCTCTTTTGGGCTTTTGGTCACCTGTCTTACTCCACAAAATTGAGAGTAAAGATTAATTTTATCTAATGATGAAAACACAGCCAAAAGAACCATCTCTGAAGAGCAAAGACAGGAAGCTAGACAGATTAATACAGCAGAGAGTGACAGCAGGCTCACACAGCAGTATGAAGGGAAATGTGTAGGAGGAATGAGTCTATACACTGATTATGGATAAGGGGGAAGAACATTTCCTCACTCTCATAGTCTTGTCACTCAGCGAATGCCAAGTAGATAACTATTTTCTTTCAAGACCTCTAAAATCATCTGTAAAATTTTGATACAGGAACATGTTTAATGATTTAAAGAGCGATTTGAGGACATTGCCGTAATTCAAATACAGAGGTGTGATAGTTTCCTTTGAATTGTCTGTTTGATGTGTTTGTTGCCTGACCACCTTGGGCATTTCCAGGATCCCTCTGCCTTGAACGATGTTGTCCAAAAGACCGTAATTAACAGCAACTTGGCAGAACACACTATTCGATTTTTTTTCATTTTGCTGAAAACTGCTGAACTCTGTGAGTAATACTGCAGGCAATACCTTTTGGGCTGCATGCTTAAAATTGTAAGGGAAGTTGAAAGAAGTCAAATAATTCAAGACAAGCACTTTGAATACTTTCATAGTGAAGACAGTGGTCATCCAAGGGGCAGTATTTGAAAACTTGGTTCATATTTCACATTTAATAAAGACACATTATCAGTTTGATTATTATAGTTTGAATCTCTTGATGCTTCCTGATTAAAACAAACTCACAGAGGAAATATAATAAGTCATTCTTCATTCTCTTAAGGGGTATATCATCTTTTGCCCTTTGTTATACGTTAATTTGTCCCTTGGCAAACGTATTCCGTGAGGTTATCTGGATAGAGCTAGTCATTAACAGCTCTCTAACACAACTCTGAATCAGCTGCTGCTTGCATAGTTCATTTAGCTGAGAAATGGCCATTAACCATTAGACTCGGTTACAAATTACAGTGTATGTTTGGATTGTGTGCTGCTCTAATTGAGTTCCCCTCTCACAATTAGACCACCTCATTGTCACTGTGTTATTTGTATCCAGTTAATGTTTTAGCTTTTTTAATGCCCTTATGTTATTTTTATGTCCTTTTTTATATTGAACACTTAATCACTTTTAGAAGATTCTTTGCATTAGCACCACCCACTAACAAAAACACATTCACTTCTGCTGACTAAGCACCTTTCCAACTTGCCACTCCCAATCCCTCTGTGTCACTGTAAACTACAGCAAAATCAGCATAAGCCCTTCACTCATTCACCTGCTCATTTCATCACTCATTCACCTGCTAATCCCTTCACTCATTCACCCACTCATTCCTTCTTTATGTTGCATGTACTGAAACAGGAACAGAAGCACAGTACAGATCATTGTTTTTGAGTTTTTGGGAGAAGCTGAGAGGGATTTGCTTTTTAACAAATAATACAAATTTTTGCCATGATTTACTGTAAAGCAGACAGCCCTGTCTACACTGAGTAATGTCATTACAATAATATAAAGGGAAATACATTGTTTAACCTTGTTTAGTTAGTTGAATAATTGGTCAAATTTACTAAACTGAATTAAAAATTTCTGATAACAACTATAGAGCAGTACTATAGTGCAGGAAAGTCATTATCAGAGTTTCACATTCACTTACAGCATTTCTGATGCCTAATTACCCTTCACAGATGTGAAATGTCAGTAGCAATGTGTAACGTCAACACTGATGCAATATTGACCAGTATGGCTAAAAGGTGAGTAAAAAAAGGTCAAACTCTGTTAACTGCAATTATCCCAGCCGGCAGCGTTCAACCTAAACAGGGCCCCCACTCTTTAAATGTCCTTCCCTGACCAGTCCCCACAAACACAGTTCATGTTTCTTTTCCTCTCTGCGGACTGTGTCTTTCCCTCGCTTTGAAAGTTCACATCTCTCCATCAGTCTTCAGTTCAGCTTTCTTCTCCTGCTTCAATCATTCCTGCCACCTTCCTCCAGGGGACATCTTGGCACTGTCCATCGATCACAAAGTCGGTCTGATTCCACAGATAACTAACATCGTTATTCAAATGTGGGCTCCTCTGTATTCTCCCCACCCTCCGCTTAATAAGGCCATCGACAGAAACCCCATTTCAGGGCAGTTCTCTGCCCAGCATGGAGCTCCATGCTGGGCAGAGTCCTGGTATGCTCAGTGCTGTGATCTTGACTCACTGAAAGGCACCATTCAGATGCCCCTTCAGAGGTTGCTAAGATATTGAGCATCCTCCATCAGCCTTTTCCCCTTTAAAATCCCTTTAATATGCATCAACAAATCATTGCCACAGTAGAGTGAAAGGACATTGCAAGGCAGGTTTCTTCAGGACGATGACAATGAGCTTGCTTAAAGCAATGTCTTGTGAACACACAAAAGTATAGCGCAAACACTCTGACAAGTTCGTACCAGATGAGGACAATTTGTTTGTCCTTCATCTTTCACATGAGGATATTTTCTTCCATTCGTTGAGGTCTGTAATAGTGAGGAACGATCACACACGTCTGATAATGGCTCCATTTAGTTTCCAGTGTAGCAGCCAGCCAAAGGAGCTGTGGCATTTACCTGTTCATATCTCTGCATAATTGCCTACAGGACAGGACCTTGAATGGTCTATTTACTTGCGGATTATAGCGTGACTGAGTTTCTTTTCTGATCTGCCTCTCAGTGAGAGCAGCACCAATGCTGCTTCTGCCCAGACCAACACACCAGGCCAGCGCTAAGATAGCCTCCGTTTCCAGGTGGTAACTAGCATGGATCCACTGCATCACCAAAATAGAATCAACACTCCCTTTTTTATGAGAGCAAAGTGTTCAGTGGCTGTCACTGAGGTGACTGAATGGAAATGGAAATACTTCAGAAATTATAGACTGGAACACTTCTCCAACATCCATTTGTGCAGAATGTAGTCAAATTAACTTCACTGAGTCCAGCACATTTGATAATAGCTTAACAAGAGAATGCAAATGTGACTGGTGTTGAACTAGGGTTAAAAACAGGCACTTTCAAACGTTTTTGAATGCGTCTGAGTGAAAGCAGCTGCTGGAAACACTCCACTTTATTCCACAATGGAACCGCATCATAGCCATGCCTCTTTGCACAAAATCTCGACAGCTGGAATGAAGAGGCTGACGTGATGTGGGTAAGTGGGGGGTTCGGTACTTCTGCAACTCATAGTTCTCACACCAGTGAATGAGCAGCATGCCAACAAAAAAAAGCTATGACGCAAAAATGCAAAGTCATAAAGTCTCTGAATATTCATTTAAATATGTTCTCTTAAAAAGGACAAGCCGGGGATGGTCTTTGTGTATACCAGGATACTGTATGACACTGTGTAGATTGGGATGCCTCCTTTTTCCCATTCAAAGGAGAGCGAATTTTGCACAAAGACTTTTGCATGTCCTATACGATGGGATAACTTATTTTATAGGGTCTTAAGCCATAATGAAAGGACAACACAGGACGTCTTTCAGATAATTGGTTTTGCTCCTCCTGGAAAGGATCCACCTTTGGCGTGATTTTTTTTTGCAGATCAAGCTGCCCTTTTCTAATTATGTTCAGTGGAAGTGATGATTTTGGCTCTTTGATTTTGTCCACAACACGTCTCATCTTACACACACTGGGTACCTGCTGGTACTGGTACCCTGCCCCAGGCTGAAAACAGTTTAACTTGAAGTGACCAAGTAGCCATCATTGTTTTGGTTTTTTTTGCATGTATGGGTGTGTGCGTGTGTGTTTGTGTACATGCATGTGTGTGTGGGTGGGTGCCTGCACGTATGTGTGTGAGGACCAATCACATTAATGGGATGGGAAGGTGGGCTTTCAATAACAATGGTAAACATATAGCAAATACCTGTTGTTGGAGTGACAATTATATTGAATAGGATTTTGAGAAAAATATCCTATCAGTGCAACACATGAGTTATTGGATTAGTGTCTATATTTATGATGCACTGTGTTGATTAGAATTAGCAAAGTAATGTAGCTAACATTAGCTAGCTAGTAAATAATGTAATGTAGCTAAAATTAGCTAGCTAGTAAGTACTGTAATGTAGCTAACATTAGGTAGCTATTAAGTACTGTAATGTAGCTAACATTAACTAGCTAGTAAGTACTGTAATGTAGCTAACATCAGCTAGCTAGTAAGTAATGTAATGTAGCTTACATTAGCTAGCTAGTAAGTACTGTAATGTAGCTAACATCAGCTAGCTAGTAAGTAATGTAAAGTAGCTTACATTAGCTAGCTGGAAAGCCAAATGATTGACAGCGAAGGCGCTATTGCTACTTTTCTAACAAAGACTCGTGCATCCAGAGAAAAACACCGTATGAACCCACAGAGGTGTAAAACCTGTGACTTGAATTTTTTACCATACAAAAAAGTGCAGTGTGAACACTGCCTTAATAACCTTCATACAAAAAGAAACAGGGTTAGGGAGACACTTTTCCCTCACCTTTGAAGCTTTTAAAAACTTATCTTTTTAGTTCTGCCTTCTTAAATATGTAGGTTCATTTATATGTGTATGTTTGTATGTGTATGTGTGTGTGTGTGTGTGTGTGTGTGTATATATGTGTATATGTTTCTTTTATCACTTGCTTTTTTTCTTCTTTTTTAATGTTTTTATTTTAAATCGTTGGTCCTCTATCTTAATCCTTTTAGTTATATTATATAAACTCTTAGGCTATTTTCCTTGTAAAGTGTCCTTGTGTGTCCTGAAAGGTGCTTATAAATTAAATTTTATTATTATTATTATTTGGCTAACACCATCTTTCACAAATACAGAGGTTACAAAACATCTCCAATATCTGAGATATACGCTGGGTAATTATTCAGGATTTTCTAAATATGCCTTGCCATTGAAGAGGGCTGTGTATTGAGGCCACTGTGAGGTTCCAAAGCTGCTTGCCATGGCTTGGAGGCATCCCTGCTCTAAATATCAAGAGTTCCCCCAGTGAGAGCCAAAAAAGGAGAAGCTGAAAATGTGTAGAGAAGAGAGGGCATGCAAAACCCCAGTGTCTTTTATATGCTGACACATCCACCCCATGTCGTTCCCCTTGAACTGACAGGCAAGGCCATGCATATCAATTGCTAGATTGCTCCAGACTCATGTGTTTCTCCCTTGCACTCAGACCACCACTTAGCCTAATGCTGTTTTCTTGCTTACCTCATCTTTCACTAGAAACACTTCAGGCAAGGACAGCTACAATGGCCCAGGCATAAAAAGTCTTAATACAAAAGAAGGTGTTCTTGGAAGAACACTCTAATGCTGAACAACAGGCCCTCATGCAGAATGAGAATTAAATGAAATCATTGGGCACATCTTTGAGGTTTTATTTTGTACTGAAAGAGCAGAGCAGCAACTGTATCTAGAAGGAAAATGGCCATTTATTTGGTCTGTTTATGCTCCATGTAGCTTACACTGAATCAAGCCAAGAAAAAACTTTCCTTTATGAAAACTCTAAATTATTTTTGACATTTGTACCTATACTGAACACATCTAAGGCTATATTTAAGAAAAATGTAGTGAATTGTGTTTAGTTCTCTGTATAACAGCAACTTGCCCGAAAATGTGCTTTTGACAACAAAATGAAAATGTGACACAAACATACCATGACAGCACCAAAGACCACATTAACAGTTTGCAGATTAAGCTTCATCAGGTGTTTAAAATAATTTCTGATTATTTTACCAGAATCAAAACCGATGCAACCAAACTATGCTCCAGCAGAGCTTTGCACACTTTTTGCATGTACATCTGCCATTACATGACTGTGGTGGAGAGCTTCCAGCTGGTGTACATGGTGCTCACTGATCCACATGCCTGGAGGTAATTCTGCAGGTATACTGCAGCCCCCCCACTCATGATCTCTGCTACTGTACCACCACAAGAGCTGCAGTGTGTGCATCCATGCTGACGTTGCAAACGCTCCACTGCGTGAGTCATTACTGAAATGCTTGTGACGGGAACTACCCAATCGGAAAATTAACCTTTTATCCTTGAGGGCAGAGAGGTGATTGGGGCAGGCCGTCTGTAGCTTTCTAAGCATGCTCCAAAGGACTGGAGTGTCATGTTGATTTATCAGACTGACTACCCAGGAAGGAACATCACAAATATGACCTACCCAAGTATGGTCACTAACAACAGATTGAAAAGGACTAGAAAGAGAGGGCAGCATGGAAACAGGGATTTGTCCTTGGAATTTTCAGAGTAACACGGCCACAATAACACTCTGCACTGAACTGTTCAATAATGAAGAAACTGTCATTTGGGTTCTGAGAATTTTTAAAATTTATTTTCAACTCCTGACAAGATTTGCTGTTAGGGTCTTACCCTGAAAGAACAAACACTAATTAATCAGTCTGGCCCTGATTGCATCCTCCCTGCATCTCTCCTCAATCGCAGTCATTAGTCATTAACAGCACCATCCACCATAACATTCCAAATGAGTCTGCTACCAATCCCCCCCCCCGAACACACACACACACACACACACACACACACACACTATTGTGTGTTGTAACATTGTAACATTGTAACTCTATTGTAACATTGTTTTGTACCTTGATTTGTGTGCCCCAGTGTGATACCGGTCCAAACATGGTCCAGCAGGACATGTGATAGTAAATGAGCCACATGATCTAGCTTATTCAAGAAGGGTTTTGAAAAACTTGAAAAATACAGTTAAAAAAATCTATTTAGTTATCTATACCCATTTTTGTTAGTATAACTTTGCATTTGTTCTACTGGCTCTTACACTCTGACACAACTTAGTGATTCTATGTTGGGGTGAAAATAAAATTAATCATATTTTGAATACCTTACCTTATCTTGGATAGATTTAATAGTAGCATAAATCACTTTGAGTCTAAACAAATTTGTTTATAATGCACGCATGTGTAAAGTAATTACCTCCAAAAACTGAATACACTCCGTGGAAAACAGACAAAATGTCACATCCTATAATGAATGCTCAACGTAAAATCCTTCACCGACTCCTCACAGTCTCTAGAGCATCTCGTAACCTTTATTATTTTGCATCTGTCTTTTCTCAGATAATGGAAGATAATTTGCATAAAACTTATCAGATTTTGTCATATCTTTGCTAGTCTTCCCATTATGGCGGGATTAAGCCTCTGAACCTGGTGTCGATGCAAAAAGGAGGGAACGATTTCTAACCTGTTCTTTGAACCATCCATCATTAGACAGACAATGGTTTCAATGTCAGCCCTCATTTAGAGCCATTACAGTGCTCTCTCTGTGCATTAGCTACAAATGGGCTGCTAATTACATGCTGAGAGTCTTGCTGGTCCTGTGTTTCTTTCCCTGTGTCTGCCATGACTTAAATAACAGGGGCTGACACTAATGTTGGCCCTTCTTGCTTTGCTCTAAGAAGCCCTCTGTTAAGCATTTTCTTCTTGGTTGCCTCAAAGTGGCCTAAATGATGTAATTGTGAAAGAACCTCTGGTGGATATTGGTGAATGTTTTCTCACATACATGCCCTTCTTGAGTGCTACCATGCCTGATGTTCAAATTATTCACCTTCAGGAAAAGGTTGATTACAATTGATTTTGTTCTTACTGGTGCTCTTCACATATCATTCTCCTCTCTCATTATCCATTTGTCGCACTGGACCAGATTATCAAATGCAAACACACACCCACCAACATGTCAATAGCTTATCTCCTCAGCACAGGGCAGAGATTTGGGGCTGCTGTTTTTTGGCCCGAAATCAAAGAGTTTTGGACACAGAGACAGAAGGTGTGGATGAGTCTGATAGGCCTCTGTAGTCCTGTTGTTCTCCTGCACAAAAGCAACTCATTGATGTCCGACCTGTTTGTCTGCAGGCAGGCAATCCATCGGCTGGCTAAGCAAATGACGTATACATATTCACTCTGACACAAAGGAAAAGTGCTATGATCTCTAAACATCAAGCCGCTATTGGTTTGTGCACTTCTGCAAGAACTGTCTGTGCTTGCATGACGTAATCTGAGCTCATCTGAGTATCAACACAGCTTGATCAGCTACCTGATAAGACCAGCAGGGCAGTTCTGAGTGAAGACACTGAACGGTCCTCTGTGTTGCTAATGCTGTGTCATACTTCATGAGTGCAGTTAAACTCTCTTACACAGACCTGATCAATGGACTAGCATGATACGCGATATTGCCAAAAGTATTCACTCACCTTCCTTGACTCACATATGAGCTTAAGTGTCATCCCATTCCTCATCCATACAGTTCAATATGATGTTGGTCCACCCTTTGCAGCTAGAACAGCTTCAACTCTTCTGGGAAGGCTGTCCACAAGGTTTAG
>JAOYMR010000006.1:16616695-16640354 GCA_025802075.1 Tenebrosternarchus preto | reverse complement strand
TGACCTCAAGCATGCTCTGGCTGTACTGTCTGATCTCATGCATGCTCTGGCTGTACTGTCTGACCTCAAGCATGCTCTGGCTGTACTGTCTGATCTCATGCATGCTCTGGCTGTACTGTCTGACCTCAAGCATGCTCTGGCTGTACTGTCTGATCTCAAGCATGCTGGTTATACTGTTTTATCAGATGTTCATTGGTATGAAATGTTATCCTACTGGAATGCCAAAAAGACAGAGCAGTAAATGGGATTGTTTGCAAAGCAGTGAGGAATGTTAGTTACCCCCCTACTCAGTAAAAATGATTTCATCTTTGGGTTTTATCACTGTAGCATGTGCATGATTGTGGTCTGTCACTGACGTTCAGTTTGGATACTCGAATGTGAACTGAATGTTTTATTTTCATTTTGATGACATTCTCGAGTAGTGACATTCGTAACGATGTCTGTAATGATAATGATGATGACATTATGACATGGATGTCATTAATTAACTAAAAGTGAAATAAGAGACACTGACAGACGAGAACAGAAAAAAAAACTGAACAGAACATTATGTCTCATCAGTGAAGTTACTCTCTACTGCATGTGCATTTTTAAAGCATTCTACTGAAGCCATTAACTAACAACTACAGCTCATGTTCAGCCCTTTGTGGAGACTGAAAAATAAAGGACTGTCTGTTCAAAACAGCTTGTGAGTTTTCAATTGTATACTGTACTAGAAAACTTTTTATAGATGCCTAAATGTGTCCTGCCATCATGCAGAACATTTTGATGTTTGTGAGCTCTGCCATAATTGTTGGTAGAGTGGAGTCAGAAGAGAATGAAGAAGACCAGTGGCATCCTGGCCAAAAGCACAGGTCATCAGTCAGATGCACACATTAGTGGTTTCAGTTTGACAAGTTATCTAACCCTGAGACTCCACTGGTGTCTGACCACATCTGAGTGTGTGTGATAGAGAGAGGGTTCTGAAAGTAAAACTACTAGGTCTGTGTATTTCAAATGTCTCAGGAGGATTAAAGAATGTGGATGCTACTGTATGTTTAATCTCATTGGGATTATATAAAAAAGCTAGTGTGTGTGTGTGTGTGTGTGTGTGTGTGTGTTTCTGTGTGCGCACACCTGTGTTTATATCTATGTGTGGGTGTCTGTTTGTGTGAGTGTGTGTGTGTAGAGGTGGGTGTCTTTGTGCAAAAGCAGTTTTTCCCCTGTGTGGATACCAGTATGGCACTGAAGGATCCACTGCACAAATGTAAGTCCTGTTCCCAGAGCCAGGAGCCTGCAGCCTGGACAGCATGCCCAGCCGTGTGGGGGATGTACAGCTGCCAATCCTGCTGAGTGTGTGTGTGTGTACAAGTGTGTGTGTGTGTGTGTGTATGTGTGTGTAACAGAGGGAGATTGTGTCCTAGACTGACCTTCCCACATCCTGCCAAGAGGAGAAGATCGAGTGCGTACTGCATCCTGTCTTGGCATGCTAGTCAAGCAGGTGTGAGGTGTGTTTGCGTGTGAACTGTATGTGCACATTTTTAATTTCACCTTTCATTGACTTCCACAGTCTCATTACTGTGGTTTCTTACTCTCTTATTTTCTCTCTCTCTCTCTCTCTCTGTTATTGCTGTTCTCATTGTCTCTCTCTCTTTACATGTCTCTCTCTTCTCTCTCTCTCTCTGTTATTGCTGTTCTCATTGTCTTTCTCTTTACATGTCTCTCTTTCTCTCTCTGTCCCTCGCTCCTCCTCCTCCTCCGTGTCTAATATGCTGCGTCATTGTCCTAGTACCACCAAGCCTCGCGTTACAACCAAAACAGGATCAGATTTGCTCCTCTAGTTGCTCATAATGAAACTCTGCTCGATTTTTATTGCTTTGCTGGTCATACTCATAACTCAATATCCGCCATCCGGCCCCTCCCTAAGAGGAGGGATCACCACCTGGCTTCACTGCAGCTACCGCATTGATTTCTACCGGCCGAGGCGTGTGCTGGGCTCATATGCTTGCTTATGGCCCCTCTCATTACACAGTTAAGAATCACGGCCGCTCAGTCGTTTTCGAGGTCGTCACATAAATCGATAAGCATCAGCTCTCACGCGGCTCAGTGCCGGGCTCCCTGGAGTCGAAGGTAGGCCTGGTTTTGATTCCTGATCCCCAGGCTGCTGGAGCAGAGACTTTGTGGAGGGAAACTGTGCTGTTGTGGCTCTGCTAGCGAACATGAGTTGAATGCATGCTTGATTTTGCCCAGTTAAAGCTAAACGCTATCAGTGATCTTTCCTTTTCATCTGATGCTGATTCCTCGATACCATCTGTTGCTTATACTTTTAGTCAAATGAGTTTTAGTCATAATGTTGGAATTATGCCTAATGTCACTTTATTTAATCTCACCTCAATTCAATTCAGCAAAATCAATACCATTTACACAACTCTTTTAATTACATGCGATTAGTTTGTCCAGCAGCAGTGACCCACTCCTAATCCAGCCCTAAGCCAGTGAAGGTCTGAGTAATTCTAGTTGGTGTGAAAGCCAAAAGGCTTCATCCTGTGGATCATCAGTCCTCTGTCACTCACTGGCCATCACTTCACTGCAGGCCTCCCACATGATTCAGCAGACGACATTTAATTCGGATATGAGGTGTGTCCAACTGAAGCTCTGCCAAAGAACAGAGGCACTGCACAAAACCGGACCCTTCTCCAGCTCCTGGTGCAGAAAAGGTACAGAGCAAGTGCCTGTCAGGAATGACTGTTTCCATAGAAAGCATGTCAGTAGGAGCCAGAACAATCCTTCATTCCACACTATTGTTAATCCATGCAAGGTTAATCAGGTGTCCCACAGGAGCAGGTGTCAATACTTATAGCACAGACTGTCTGTACATTTTGTACAACCACTGTCTCTCTAGAAATGAGGTCCTCAGTGCAGGTACTCATGAAATGTCTGTGTATGCCTCTGTATCCACTGTGCCATTATACTGGTATGACTTTGTTATTGAGGGTGGAGAGAGCATTGTTCAAAAAGAAGGTTGACATTTTATTGTAATCAATCACATAATTGGACTTATATAGATGACCAACATGACAAACATGAAAGAACATTTCATTATTTAAGTTGGATGAAAGTCAACAAGGTTCCACTATGTGTGTTTTGTGTGTGTGTGTGTGTGTGTGTGTTTGTATGTGTGTGCATATGTGTGTGGCACAGGTAAAGAACAGAACCACTTCTGGGTTTTCAAGATGGTGAATGTGTACTATGTCCTCCAGACCATTGAGCTCTGGCATGACAACCAGAACACACATTTACCCTCCTGAATGATGGTAGTAACCACACTAACTTCACGAAGTGATGGACCCTCTCAAGTTGTTATAATTTGCTTTATCTTTAACAATTGCATGCATATCTCAAATGTGTTTTGACTGCGGGTTTGTAAAGTATGAGTTTTGGATGCAGGTTTTTTCACGTAGCGAAAATCCGTGCGTGTTCATCAGCATCTGTCTGTATGTCTTTGTGTTGGTCAGTCTGTGGTGCATCTGCACGTCCATGTGTCTTTCAGGGCTGCAGAGGGATGTGTATGCATCAACTCATGAGGACATAGCCCATGTCTCCCTCATTAGGACTGTGAGTCTGATGTGCTCTTTCCACACCACTACGCCAGTTTCAGAGAGAGAAAGAGATGGTTGGGTGAAGACAAAATGAGAGCTGAAAAGATATGTGTGTCTGAGTGTGGGTGCTTTTCTATGTGTGTATTTATGTGTATGTGTGTGTTTGTGTTTGTTTGGGGGGGGGTGTCTCTGTGTTTGCTTGTGAGTGTGTAATTGTTTGTTTGTTCATCTGTGCTGAGGAATATGAAGGGCTATATATGAACTACTTGGGGTCAATGTGCGTGCTGTCTTTGTGTGTGCCCTTTAAAGAGGGGTACTGCAGGAAGAGAGAGAGAGACAGACAGAGGGAGAATGGGATAGAGAGGGAGAGAGAGAGTGAGAGAGAGAAAGAAAGAAAGAAAGAAAGAAAGAAAGAAAGAAACAGAGATGGCTAGAAAATGAGCTATTCAACAATGACAGAATGTATTTAGTGTGTGTGTGTGTGTGTGTGTGCGTGTGTGTGTGTGTGTGTGTGTGTGTGTGCGTGTGTGTGTGTGTGTGTGTGTGTGCATTCATTTAAACGTGTGAGAGAGTGTTTGTGTTCATTTATTGGAATGACTCCTGTGTTGCAGTATTGCTGATTCTGCAGTGATGCTCCTGAGATGCAGTGTGCCTGACTGCTAAAGAGGAGCCAGCTTCAGTCTCCACCTTCTGACCTTGGGGTTCAAAGCCTCTTTCAGAGCCAGACAGGCCCATTATGTCATCCCAGCCCTGTTTTTATTAGCTAATGCGGCACAGGACTTCCTGCGAGGTCTCCCCACGCTAAGAGCGGGCAGATGGAAATTGGCTGTGTGTCGATTTATTGGAGAGGTTAAAAGGGAAGACCGTAGAGAAACATATAAAAGCTTCTTTGAGGATCCATATGGTCTTTAAAGTGTTGTCAGTATTCCAAAAGTATGTTATTATTTGAAGGCAAAAGGCTGTTGTTTTCCTGAGCAGCCAACAGAGCAGATAGTATTGATTGAACTATAAAATGTTGTATATAAAAAAAAGGAAAACAATGCAAAAAAAAAAAAAAAGCAAAAAGCATGCAGTATAACCAGGACATGGGGGGGGGGCAACCGAAGGAAAAGATCTAGCGCTGAATAGCTTCATACGGCAACGCTTTCTCAAGGGTGAAATTTCGTTCCACACAGTTCAGTTGCTTTCACTCACTTCCTTATACATGGAGCAGCATAGCAGATTAATGACAGGCTGCCTATCTCACCACCTGGTTAATGAAATGGATCTCATTCTAGTTTTTAAAGGCT
The DNA here is from genome assembly GCA_025802075.1 of Tenebrosternarchus preto. Classification (NCBI taxonomy): domain Eukaryota; kingdom Metazoa; phylum Chordata; class Actinopteri; order Gymnotiformes; family Apteronotidae; genus Tenebrosternarchus; species Tenebrosternarchus preto. The sequence continues at coordinate 16,635,487 of JAOYMR010000006.1, read as the reverse complement.
ATATCTAATGACCCTGTGTAAAAAATAATCATCAATATTAAAGATCATTCTGCCGTCTTCAGTTAAATGATAAATAAAGTGGCCTTTTAGGATGAAATACGAAGGAATTAGCCAACCAAATAACAGTCTTCCATTTTAAGCCTTAATGAGAGCTACAGTGCGTACTTTTACATGTTTTAATATTCATGAAATTAATTACATTATAGTCCTGTACTTTTTAACGTATGCAGTCGCATTACATGCAAAGTACTAATTTTATGTACCTACTCAATATTTTCTGCAAAAAAAAATGTTATTAGCAATTTTGATATTATTAACAGCACGTAAAAAACACACAAAATCAATGAAAATTGTATCAGTGAAAACACTCGAAAAGTGATGCAACGTCTCTTTGTGAAAATAATCTGTGCAGAGGTAAGGCGTCGGATACTGAAATGCGCAAAAACAATCGACCTCTACGCACGCGCTATTGCCTCGAACCTATCATTAAGCAAGACGCTGTTAACAATACAGAAAGCAGTCACGCATGTCCCCTGACTTACACATGTGGCACTAAAATATATATCCAACCTGTTTATACTGTTTTAAAAAATCTTCAAACTCTAAAAAATAGCAACTCTTAGGTAAGTTCCATCTGCACGCAAGGCAATGCACATCAACAAAAGATAATATTTGATTTCAACGGCGACCCTCTCAAGATACAAATGAATGAATAATTTACGCAATTGTTTATGTTCATTTAACTTCTTTCGTGTCCTGTTCCTTCCCATAAGAATTCTGGTTCAAGTCATCTTTGGAGAAAGAGGGCACTGAGTAACTTACCCCCCAAAGCTTGCTTCATAACAAAATTCATGTTGATGGCTTTTGATTCCTGCCCTCTTCACGCTCCGATATTACATTCACGTCAAGCTTCTTAAGCGGTCTCTCTTAAGCGGTCTTTCTTAAGTGGTCCTTCTCAGCAGATCTATGAAAAACACATAATAGCGATTCCTTAATTCGATAACGTTTAAAATACTGAACATCAGCAAGAAACTAGCACGTGCAAACTTTTCTGTGCTTTTCCTTTTTGTTATTTCCAGTTTCACGTTACCTCGCTCGTATCAGTATAGGAAACCGTTTACACGACGCGCCCTTTGAAGGGCACTAAAGGTCAACACAGTTTTAAAAAATCATATACAAATACACTATCTACTCTACATATGTTTCTGGACCAAATGTATTCTAACAAATAGCAGAAATACTGTAACGAGAGTACATTACGTAGAGCTTTAACTCTACAGACGGCACATGGTTGTAACGTTGTGCCACATGACATTGCAGCCTAAATGTCATCCCGTAACATTTACAAACGAATGCCGCTGACGGCTGTCCACAATGGCTTATCTGATCGTTTCTTTTTTACATGCATAAATTCCGTATTGAACAATAAAGACACTGAATGTGGTGCAGAACACAGTTTAGAGGGAATCCCATAATATTTATAATAACTTTCTATTATCCCGTTAAATCTAGACCATAGGCTGTGGGAGACATCTAGATACCCTAAACGCACCTCTGGGCTTACGATCAGTGTGACTATGCCAAAAGTACGGATTTGCGCTGTGCATATGTATCCTTTAAAAGGGATTTACATGCTGCAACTGTTTGATATTGGTTCTCGATTTGCGCGAAAACAAAACCACTTCCTTGTTCGTTGAGAAGCATATTTCAGCACCATTGCTGGTGGAGAGCTCCCACTTCATCGCATTAGGAAAAAACAAACGTTTGGTTTTCACACATGTCATAATTACCTGTCCGGCGAAACCAGATCTCTCCGACAGACGTATAACCCCTCCGAATGAAGTTCAGTTATGATAGCACAACGGGATTTTCACCCGCTAGTTCCTAGCATCTCCGGTTTCCAGGCAAAAGAAGGACGTCCTTGTTTCTTGAACAGAGGCAGCGTGAGTGCTTCGGATGGGAGACGCCGCTGCCGCTGATGAAGGAACTCACTGAATCACATGGAGTGCTCCTATCTGAAACGTCCCACGTTCTGACCGAAAAGAGAGCGATCAATTATTAACGCTGCCTAGTCTTTGTGTGCCCTCCCTTCACGTCGTTGTGGACGGTTTCTCACCAGCAAAACCGAGAGCGCATCTCAAGGTTACTCCGATCTTTCAGTGTATTATCGGTTAAATGCTTTTGCAGTGTGATTTGAGTGTTGTGTGACCTGAATCGGATTCTTGGTTGGTGCTAGCCCTCGTGTTATTTTGTGCATATTGCGAGGGAATTCAGAAGCTTAGGTGTCGTAAGAAAGTGCTATTCGTATATCCATGGACACATCTCGATATACATGAGGGTTACGTAAAGGTTACTAGGCAGTGCTGCCTGTTCACTGAGTAGTAATTTTTCAGTCGCGTGCTCTCACCTCGCCGTGTCCTTGGAGCTTGTGAAGAGGCACGCGGTTTCACAGTGATGTGATTGTTCACGCGGTTCCTTGAGCGAGCACGACCTCAGATTGTGTGTGGCCAATTTATGTTTATCCCGGACGCATGGCAGAGCGCGGATATTGATGTTTCCCAGCTCGTCACCAGTTCTAAATTAGCATGCTAAGCGAATAATTCTGTGAAAACTGGAGTGTCCCATCGTCCTGTCCCTGCCGTTACACAGGAAGCAATCTGAAAATATTTACCGGGTGGGATGGGTGATGAGGAAACTATAAGATTTGTACATTTGTTTGAGTGTGTGAGAGAGAGGAGGGAAGGCGGGAGAAGACGTTCTATACGTGTTGAGGAACGTGCGCTTTAGTTGTATCTTTTTCTAATCGTGAAACAGGCCAATATTTCTCGCGATGTTTCAAGATTTATTTTCGCAAATTGTTCTGAAGCACTGTGGGGACAAACTTTGCCATCTCTTCACTGTTAATAAGCTTTGGCATATCTTTAAGGTTCGGTTAAGATGCTGTGGTGAATAACATCATATCTCTATTCAGGAAAGATTCTAAAATTTTATAGTGACAGGAACAAGGCAGTTTAGAATTAAAACTTCCTCAAACCTAATGTCATAAATCTCAAAGCTAGTCCTTTTCTTTCTGTAATAAAGACTCTAATGGCCACTATAGTGTCATTATACCAGATTAATCCTCACTCACATCAAAGTGACACCAACCATATCAGCTTATCTTCATATAAACAACATGGTGGGTGAATTAAAGCATACAGTTGACATGGTTACAATCAGTTTAAAATAGATTATGCTCGATGTTTTGAAAGCATTAATAGGGATGAAAGTGAACAAGAGACTTCTCAGTGTCTTTCCACCAATGAGCGCCAGCAGGCAGCTGCGTATGGAAATGCAGGGGGTCATCCAGAGAATCCTTATTTTCTGTTTGACTGGGTCTCGACGCTCATCCAATGATTTTTAAAGCTTTGTTTATAAATCCACCTTTTGTACTGATGCCAGGCGTGAAGATGATTCACATACGGAAGAGCAAAGCTTGGTAATAAACCCGGATTACAGAGTGGAGTGGGTGGAATTTCAGCGATGACATTTTGAAATATTTCAGCACCCACTCCGAGCCACAAACAGCGAAGCAGCCAGACCTGCTCCCTCCGACTGTGCCAGTGCCCACATAAAACCCGCAAAGGCCAGCAGCCCATATGCTGAGTGCCTGAAAGAACATGATCACCATCATGAGGACAGTAAGGAGGAGGTTGACAGTAGTGGCCAAGATGAAGGTAATAATGAAGGAAGTTAGTGGTGGTGATTAATACAGTGATGGAACCTAAATGCTATGCTGTGTAAAATCATTTTCAAGTTTCTCAAGTTTCAAAATGGGTAAGGTAAAGATTTTTGAAATCACCACAGTCCTCTGTGCACTTGGGGAAAAATGTTATATATACACCAGGTGAGACAAAACAAAAATAAAGCTACTAAAATAACTTTAAAAGTGGCAGAGCTTATTTTAAGTATTATAATTATCCCGGGTCATATACTTGGATAAATTATGGACTGCAAGAAATCAAGACTCCCACACACTGTGGTTCATAGCATGTAGCTCCATCCTTGGGACAGGAAGAGAGAAGGGTTAGTGTAATAGCTGTTCTGACTCATCATTCCAAAGAAATGACTATAAAGATATTTTCTCTCCTTTGCAGGTTCCTGTTTGTGCATATAGAGGCAGGGCAAATACTGCGATGACACAATTTAAATTTGAAGAATGATCTTCAAAGATATTTAAAGAAAATAGGACATCTAGCAGCAAGCAAGCACACATTCACAGACACACAGATAGATGGGACTTGATTTTAAGCACAAACGAACTGCATTTTCACCCCACAGGTAATGCTGTTCCGTTGGTGCACATTTTCTCCATTGGAAGCCAGTGCTCTGGCTTGCGGTAGTCTGGCACCGTGCAGGAGTGGATCCAAAAAGATAAGCAGTAAACAATACAGGGTCTCTTTCCTCCATGTTCCCTCAGGGAGACGCTCCACCCCTGCATCAGCTCACTAGGGAAAAAGCCTGAGCTGTGAAGAGCAGAAACTGCTTCCACTCCCCAGCCATGAAGGTGTTAACTGCGCAAAATAGCATGTGGCTGTTATGATGGCAGGTTGAAACTGGAAAATGTCAGTATCAGTCATATAAGAGGAAATGAAGCAATATCTTTTCTGCTACAGATAATTACTGACTACAAATCCCCGCAGATCCTGTCCCTCTGGGATTGAGGCGTTTATGAAAGTTGAAGGGTTTGGAGGTATTTTTAAATATATTTTTATAGATAGAGTTTTAATTTGCACAATCAATGCAGTGCCGCGTGAAGGACATTCAGGCTTCATCACATGAAGGACATCCAGGCTCCGGTTCATGAAGGACATCCAGGCTCCAGTTCATGCTTCAGTCAGTCAAACGTGCCCTCATGCATATGCATGGTCTACCCCATCATAGGAGCATCATAGAAGTGTTTTCCAATTATTTCAATTAGCAGTGGAATTATCCACTGCTATCCTTAAAGCAGGACAACTCAACAACTTTACACTGCCTGTCTAAGTTGTCACATACACTGTCATTCTCTTGGTCTCTTCTCAGTCAGTGAGTAATGACCTGCCCTTTCACTCATCGCTTGCAAAAATCTTTTTTAAGCCAAACTAACATCACGCATCGCTTAGGACGCACAAATATCAGCCTGTGGAATAATGAGCTAATTATCATCAAGCCTTGACCTCAGCTCTACACTAATGTTGGTGTAAGGGCTTTCTCTGCATGACCATGATCTCACGCTCTTTAAATATACTCGCTGCATGTAGCAGACTCTCATTACCATGGATGCCCTGCAAGCTCACAGGCTATGATACTGCCCTGGGAACTCTGGATTCCACTTCACTCTATGCTCAGGAATAAAGGATATTGTGAGTCTTCTTTCTTATAATGCATTGCCATGGCAGGGCAAGTTGGGTCTGGCCTCTAGATTAATATAGTGGATCTGATCTAGTGTCCCTATCAACCCTTCCTGAGCCTGTCTGTTTCTCCCTCTCTTTCATTATTTTTCGATCAAGACTGATGTATTTGTGGAGGCATGGAGTTATTCTTTCTGATTAACCTTGTCACAAATGGTTTAGCTTTCTTATCACAAAACTGACCACTTGTGCGTATATCTTTCAGTAAATGCAATGGTTTTTTTTTTTTTAATTAAAATCTCAGACCTGGTCACACTGTATATTTTTCTTCTTGCCTTGCTTTAGCACACCTGAATGAACACCAGTAATTATCAAACCTTTCGTGGGTAAAATTAACTATCTTTGCTAGCTTAGAGAAAATCCCCAAAAAAGCTCTATCTGTTTATGCAATCCTCAAGACTGTGTATGGGGTATGGCACTGTTCTTCCAAATTATATATCTAAGTTCACAATTAAGGGTATTTTTCCTCTCACTACCAATGCCTGGTCCCTGTAAAATAGGTAAAGAAATCAGGCCTGGGGGAGTCATTTACCTCATATAACTTTGTGAACTGAAGCTTTACAGTTAATCACATTCAAAATATTTTCCTTTAAGACACATTAAAAGGTAACAGCAGTTATAAATAACTTTATAAGTGTAGAATGTGATGCCTATTGCTATAACTGCCTCAGGAAACTGTTGAGCAGGCAGTTTATTAAAAGTAATTACCTAATCAGAAGGGGTTGTTGTTGCTCCGGGGTATCAGGGGCTTGCCTTTAATGTTTGTGCTTTCCACTAAAGTCAGCAACTCCTCCCCAGTCCTAGAAGCCATAACCTGTCATTTCAGCCCACAGCAGCAGAGTAAGGACATGTGCCGTTTTCCACCTGCTCCGAGAGCTGCTTTGTTCGGGAGTCCCGAGTCAGCATTACTGTGTCTGAAAGCGGTAGCTCAGGGAACGGCTGTGCTGGAGAAGACTGTGCAACTGGGCTTAGCTACAGGTGAGGAGGCTGAGGAAGGAACCTACTGCCAGGCCACCTGTCTTGCATGTAGCACTAATCCAAAAATAACCTGGTGGCACAAACTCAGGTAATAAAGAAGAGAGAACAAGGCCCTGACATCCAATTGGCGAGAGGGGAACTCTATTTCCACCCCAAGTGCGGAAATTAAATATGGTAGAATAAATTAGCCCAGCGCAAGGCCGACCAATTCTCAGTGGTGTTTCATTAATTATCTTCCCCTGATATGTGTAAAATAATGATGTGAATGATCATGTGTAAATGGTCAGTATGAACTCAACCCTAGTTGCTTTGCTGACATTCTTCAGGGAAAGAAGAAGCAATTTGTACACAACGGTGGAAGGAGTAAAAAAAGTCGTTTACTAGAAGTAATGATAGAGTACATTTCAGCACATCCATTTTAGTTATGACATGCATGACTCATACTAAGATGAAGAGGTAAAATGCAACACCTCTTTGTTTTGAAAGTGATACATTATAAAAGCTGACTGCAGTTAAAAAGTGTAAACTCTTTAGTGTTTTATTTTTGTAGGTGAATGTTTTTGTGTTTGTGTGAGCGTCACTGTTCTTCATTGTTTGTGCTCGGTGTAGATCAGTGACCACTATCTAACCTTTCTGAAGTAACATGGGACACGAAATACCTCGTAACAGAGAGTGTGCAGGAAAACTAAACTGCCTCATTATCAGACTCAGGGTCACCCAGGGCATCATTATGTGCTCTGTGTTTCATTTTGGGAGAAGGACACAGTCTAATGAGGGTAAAAAAAGGCCCTCAAACCTTAGAGACAGCCAGGTCTCTGTCTATGTGATCCACCAATGCCTAGCACTCTCTAGAAATGTAGTGCATTACATTATAGTAAGGTGAATAATATGTGGATAAACATATATTGATAAACATAAACAAAAAGTGAATAGAATAAAAAAAACAAATAAACACTGATGCCTTCACTGATGGTTCCTTAGGTTTGGCACGAATGATCTGATGGCACAAATATGACTGCTAGAAGAATTATTTCACTCCAAGATGTATGACAATTTATTGCTAGAACATTCATGAAAATCAGGGGGGTTTTCTTATAAAATAAATTTCTAATCTAAATCACGTGTTTAACTGCATTCTCTGTCTCTTTCCCTGTCTGTCTCGTACACACATGCGCACACCCAAGCACGCTTAGGCACATAAACAGCAAAGCCTCATGGGACTCAAGCTAGCATGTGCATGTTGCACACCGCACCAGTGCCACACCGTTGTTGTGAAGCTGTGTCTAACTTGTTGGAGGAGTGAGTACCAGGGTTTCTCACACTCACACATATTGGGAACTGACACCCATAACCAGTGCTGAGCTGGACAAATTGATTCTCTAGACTTCTCTACACGACACGTCTGCACTCAGCTGTACATCAGACGTCAATGAGCTGGATCTAACAACAATAATCAATTAATGCGTGCATCTATAGCACTCACAAAGGGCATTTTACAAATATGTCATCAGATGTGCTCTAAAGAACAATGTGTAATAGGAACACTCTCAAACTGTCTGGATCAGATACAACAATGATGCGTTAGATGTGTTTTTATGTTGTGACACTGCTGTCTAAAATTTATATTACCCAGTCTATGCACTGCACTATTTACAGGAAACATGCACCTCAGACAGCGACCAACACCTTAACAAACAAAAGACAGAGCTGGCGGGGGTGGAGTGGGGGCGGGGCTAATCATTAATGAATGCTTACACATCAAAAAGCCCACGTGAGCATCATTCTGTGTTGCTATGCAGTGAGAAATCAATAAATGTTTCATACCCTGACACCCCTTCCATTACAATAGAGCCTATTTTAGATGGTAATACTGAAGTTGGTAATGATCAAAATAGCAATTTGACCACCCTAGGGTTAGCTTTGTGCTAAGATCTGCTGTATCAGCTATATCTCTCTTTGTACGTCGCTCTGGATAAGAGCACCTGCTAAATGCCATAAATGTAAATGTAAATGTACTAAGAGATGTGAAATGTGTTATTCTTCTCCTAACCTAGTCCTTTACAGTGCTCCCTGGAGTAGTTTGTAATACTCTCAAAGCGAAAATCAAGGGTATGTCAATCTTGTGGGATGAATACTTTAGTAGTGCATATGGTGAACATCTTGTGTTCATTTTAAAATAGTAAACATGTCAAATAATTCTGAGAGAATGTCATGGCTTGTGCAAACTTTTTTAAAAATATCTGAGAACTGAACAATAAAAGCTTTTGAAATAAACGCCATTACCTAGAACACAATCAGTATCGGTATTTACTGTCCACTAGTATCAAAATGATCTGCTTTGTTTTACAGCTGTTGACAGTTCATAAACTGAAGCGATATCACTGAAGCAGAAGCAATTTGTAAGTTATACTGAAGACCACTTTGAAGAGAATCTCTTGCAGACAAACTACATATTGATTGAATGTGCAGCACAATGTTAGAGATAAGGTTCAAAACACTTCAGAAAATAAATTACCAGCTCCATATCTGCACTTCACTGAAATGAAACATTTTATTGTGCTGGAACTTGTATGGACTCAGTTATGGTCATAAATTGTTTTGTTCTTAACATTAGAAATAATTTTGCGTTTATTTACATGGCTCATATAACTCCATCTTTAGAAAGCAGGGGAAATCTCTGAAAAGCAGCAGATGAAATTTAAAACACTCAAGATCAGATATTGCCAGATATTAATTTCAGTGGAACAGATGGAGATTTTCCTGCCCCCCTGCTAAAGGCATTTCCCTACAGTGACTCAACTCCCAAAGCAGTGACAACCTGTCTTTCATAGCAGCTGTCAGAATATATAGTATAAGCCCCATTCCGTTCAATTAAGAAGTTGAGATGTTGACAGTAGCACAATCACAATGTCTCTCTGGGATCATTGTATATTGTATATTACTTAAACTTTTGTTATTTAATGTCCCCCTATACTGTTGCAGGAGGGTTTCTAAGGTATCGTTTTATTTTGTCATTTTAGGTCATTTTTAGTTTTATGTTCCAAAAAAATAAATTGAATTCATACATTCAATAAGACAGATTTAGGTATACTCAGTCTGTATGGACTGAGTATAGTTAGTATACTCAATCAGTTTTGGAATGGATTCAGTGTTAAAAGAGCAAGAACATAGCATGTGTACATGTGAGCATGCTCAAGGCTCTGGTAATATAGATGGAACACTGATTTTAAAATTCACACATGAACACATGACACATGAATATCCTTAAGCTTTGGCAGTACATCACGCCCTGTGTGTTTTAGTTAGACAAGGAATTTTTAATAGTGCCTAAAACCCTAGCTCACCTCATGAGGTCATAGTAAGAGGACAAGCCACCAAAAGCTATAAAATAGTGTCGAAAATTTCTGTAAGACAGTAGGTAATCCACCAGATGACTGGAGACAAAAACAGTAGCTCCTTTTAACATCATGGGAAAGAACTGCTTTCATGTTTTTCTTCTCATTTAGTCACACTAACGTGTGTGTCCAGCTGGGAAAACAGTATGTGCAAACTGAGTGGAATTGCTGAACTTAGTAAATGCAGGCCAAATAGGAGAAAACCTGGTACTTTCCCACCTTGCTAGCTCCACACACACACACACACACACACACACACACACTCATGGAGACTGTTTCCTTATGGTTCCAATAACAATTACAGAGCTGTGTAACATGTTTTCCCTATACAACAATAAGAATGTACATTGCACTAGTACATAGATAACTCTATTCATCATTTGTACAAACGCCATTATTAGGGAAATATAGCCTCTTATTTTTGCAATATGAGTGTCAGACTTGTAGAGTAATAGTTATCCACCCTCTTCAGCTTCACAAAGATCAACAAAGGAGACCTGACAGGCACTTATTCACACATAGATACGCTGTCACAGACTGAAGCGACTGAGTGTGGTATCTTTGCAGTGCACAGTATTTCTGAGACCCTTTCTCTCTTTTGTGCCATTTTCTTTTGGAAGTTTAGAAGTTCTTTTGGACTGATGTTGCCTTTGAATGCACCATGCCTTCTCTGCATCAGTAAGTGATCAGTAAAGGGTAAATTTCCAGTGGCAAGAGTGTGCAGAGCGAATGTTACAAACACACAATAATGTTTTATATGCTTACACAAGTTACCATGGCTACAGGAATACTGAAGGCTTAATCCAGTTACCATTAAGAAACAAAGCTCAGAAGGAAAAATAGCTCTGCTGATAATCACCTACTCTCTGTAAAATGACAAGTATGTGAAAGACAAAGTGTCATGTATATTTTTAAATGTTCACTAGACCTACATATAAGCTAAATATAGAGCATAAGTCATACTTCATCATTTAAGACTTTCAAGACATAATACATGATGTTTTTCCTTGGCAAGGTCTTGCTTTCTCTTGCTTACTCAATACTGTTCAAGCAAATATTTTTTGTAGGAGAATAAAGACCCTGAAACACAATATTAATATCAGTAGTGAGAGTGAAGAGGCAGAACATTGTACCTTACATTTCCCAACTGTAATATTACAGCTTTACAGCCTCTGCTGTTGCACTCACTCCAAGCCGGGTCTTCAGCAAACACTAGGGCTTTTGGAAATGAGAATAGACATGGAACTCTTGTATTTGGAGCCTGGGTGAGTCTTGTGGGGGAGGGCTGTTGCTTTGGTGGATAAATGCCTGGCTCCATCGACATTTACCGCCTCCTCCACCCACACCAGCCACGGTCAAGTCCCTAAGCCTTCATTCTTCTGCACCTTTCAGTTCTGAAAGAGGGACTCTCCTACTCACCTCTCATCACTCCCATCCACTTTCTCTGTGGGCATATTTACATAATGAATACAACATGTTCAACTTGCATGTGCAGTGTATTTATTTTTTATTCACAGAAAATGAATATTGTAAATCACTAAAGCAGTAAACTATGCAGTGTATATGTAGTAAAACAGTTAAAACTGGTGTCTTCACATGCTACTCCTGCACATTAAATGGGACATGAAGGAATAACTATGAGGTTCGAGTGCAGAATGACAGCCAGCTTTATTATAGAACTGTACAGCCATCCCTTCTGTGGGACCAAATACAACTTACAAATTAGCATAATCCTAAATAAAACTTTTTGTATAGTTACAGATCTTTTGCAGTTGATGCCTGAAATGTGAGACACATAGACATAACCAGACAATGTGTTTCTTCCCTAGTGATACTCTCACAGGCCTGTAATGCAGCCATTTTAAGTTTCTGCTTGTGACAGGAACTTTTTGCTTTCAGCCATGTCTTCAGTATTTGAAATGCATGCTCAATGGGGTCCAGGTCATATGAATCACTTGGCCAGTCAAGAACATTGCAGTTTTGAACCCTGAAAAAAAAGTTGCTTTGGTAGTGTTTCTGAGTGTCTCTGTACTGTAGCAAGGTGAAACACCCCAAACTTGATTTTTAAGCATTTGTTTGGTTTTCGCCTGGCTCTATACACCTCAGAATTCAGCTTGTTTCTTCTGCTGTCTGCAGTCACACCATTAATAATGTCAAGCCAGGCAGTTCCACTGGCAGCCATATATGCCCATGTCACTTATGAGGTAATGTCCTTTGTATAATAAGCCTTTGGTGAAAAACATGTTTTGTGTTCTTTCCCTTCTATCATTCTTGACCTCTTTCATTTTTGTCTATAAGACTTTTCACCAGAACTCAATAGGATTTTTAATATTATTTAACTGCATCATGACTTTTCTGGCCTGCCTCTTGTGGTGCACCAGCTGAGGCACTGGTGGAATATTCAGTTGTTGTTTTTGACACATCTTTGTCATGGCTTAGTGCATTTGATCTGGTCACCTTGTTTTTCTTTATGAGCGAAAGCATTCCTCACTCATCCATTACTGTGAACCTGGTCTGCAGGTTGTTTATTACTGCTCAGCTCACCAGTGAGTTCTTGCTTTATATCAATGTAACGATCAGTTACTTTTTCATCACACCTAATTTGGTGGCTGATTGATTTATTCAGCCCAATGAGTGTGTTTTCAGCCCAGTGAGTGTGCTGTTAATTGTACCAGGGGTCCACACCCTTTAATGACTGGCAGTAAGGCTTTATGTTGAGAGAGAGAAGCAGCAAACCTCAGATACAAAAGCTACACCCAGCATTCATTCTAGACAGCTAGCAAAGAAACAACTAAACATAAAATTTTTCACTTACTCCCCTGTAATTATAATACAAAATGGCTGTAAACAATGTAAATGTTCTGTAACTATGCATACCCTCAAAAATAAACATAGCTGTCGGCATTTTGCCATACCATAAATTATTACATTTGACAGTCAAAATCCACAAACTGTTAAATTAATGTAACAATAGTAATGTAATGGTTCAGCAGAAAGACCCCATCCACACTGTTTAAACATACACATGCATTACTACCTGTTTTTTTTTTTTTTATTATTATTTAACCCCACAGTAACTCCATGTCCTCCCTGGTTCTGGTTTATTTTAATCCCTATCGAGATCAAGCTACAAGCAAGATGCCACCCAGAACTCCAACCAAACATACTACAAAATACTACCTCCTCTTTTCCACTCTAGGCTCCTGTATCTATTGTTATAACCCAAACCACGATGTTCCATGGTGTGCAATTCACAAGTGTATCCTGATAAATCCTTGTGGTGAATTAAAGGGGATTCAGACCCATGTATACTGTCTTTGGCGCTCTCTGAAATCTCAACTTCATCCACTTATTCTGATGAAATGCCAACTCTGTTTCACCCTCCTCTCTTCTGTACATCTGCCAAATCCTAAAATTGTGTAAGAACCAGAATAATCCCAGAGAGAATTTACATTTTGGTGTCACCAACTCAATTCAGGCTCTGTACGTTACAGAAACATGAAGAGATATTAGAACCATGAATATGAATGGAGGTCTTTTAGTATGTATTATGCATTGCTGTCAGGGTGATGTAAGCAGTGTAAAAACCCTTGCTGTAGCATGCCAGGGTGAGAAGCCTCTGCAGTTTCAGGTGTCTTTAATTTCTTTGCAACCAGTCACCACCTCAGGCAAGTGCCTCCTGTATTTCTTCCTTTACTGAAACTTTAACAGTCTTCTTTCCATGCATCCTGCCTTATCAGCAGCAATTTAAATTCAGGGTGTTGATCTATTAAAGAAATCAAACTATCATTGAAACATTTTCGCTTTGATGCATCAGCATTTAAATGTCTCATGGATATAAATCGTTCTTCTTTTTAGTAATTTAGCAAATCTGAAGGGGGTGATTCTGTTCACTTTATTTAGCATTTCTCAGATCCATTAGGGCTAAGTGTAGGCTTCCTCTTCTCTTGTATTGTTCCTTTAATCCAGGGAGGGTACCAAAGTACTGAACTCTTTAGAGTGTTCCTTGCTGTACAGGAGACATGAACATTTCACTTTTTCAGTGCTTGTGTACATACATTTGGGTATATGATGGGCTTACCAACCACAAATTGTGAAATAAGACAAACCGGTCAGTTTATTGTGGGCTGCTTACGTCAGGAAATACGGAATGACACAGGCTGTTATTTCATGGCACGCTTATACATGTCCCTAAGGGAGTTATTAGCATTACGTCGCCCCTCATTTGAGTATCACTTTTTTCACAAGCGCAGACCCGCTATCATTATGTTAAGATCACAGAAACTGCTCTGTTGTTAGCTGCAAACACCACATTATATCTGCCCTTATCCAGGATAGAAGAGCAGTGTGTAGGTTTTTTTTTTTTTTTTTTGGTTGTTTGGTCTACATAAATCTAACATCTGCGGTAATATATTACATAGATGTGATTTTTAAGGGTACTGGTGCTGGCTGAATGATTCACATTAACGGTTTGTTTAATTGTTTAGTTTGTAAGTTGGATGTAAACAGGACGCTAGTAAAACCATTTTTATGATCTCTGAAAGCATCCCTTCTGACTTCATCTTATAGAAGCACCATCGAGGGCCCAGTCTCCTTATCCAGTGTTGCGCTAGTAAGGAGCTAACACAAAACAACTTCTTACAATGACATGTTATATATTTAAGTGTTAACATTTTAGCACATTGTCTTGCAATCCACTTCAATTGAGGATTATCGGCACAAGTCACGATTCCCCTTTGTATTAGTTAGCCAGCTGAGCTGGTACCCCCTCGACCAGCTCATCCGTATTAGCTAGCATGGTATTAACTTGCCGAGCTGGCCTTGTAGCTAAGTACCATTTCCCCACATGGTGCATAATTGTAAAATAGTGCATAATTGCATATTTTAATAACCTAATTTGTTTCAAAACAGAGTGAGACCAATACAACGTAAACACTGTAGCTACATTGAAATGCTGTGTGAGGTTATGTTCCACATAAAAGTTCAAAGACGTGTCCTTGGGAGCTTTCATGCAATTTCGTATTGAAAATGAATAAGATTTTGCCGTGGAGTCGGAGCAGCCCTCGAGCAGCTCGTTTTTCCTCTCATTGTGTAACTGACAGCAGTTATCTGACAACTGGACTGACAAAGATGCATATATTGTAGAGGAGAACACGTATGGGACCCAAACTGGACAATAAAACGTGAATAATGTAGGTCGTCGTGCTATTTAGTTAGCTAACTGGCAGGCTAGTTAGCTAGTTACTTGGAGCTAGTTACTTAGAGTCTGGTGACTTCGTTTCGATCTCGACAACAGCACAAGTAAACTTAGCTCACTTTGAAACTGTCAGTAGAGTACTCACAGTCACAGGACATCTTAGAGTTAAGATGTCCTGGCTTCAGGTGCCAAGCTGGCTACTTAAAGGTTGTAGTGGACCTTGTGATCCCCTACAGCTGGAACTGTCACTCTTTCTGTTTCAAAAGCTGTCGATATTTTGAGAAACTGTCCAGAGTGAAAAGTGCAGAGCAAGCCAACAGCTTGGCAGTATCCTGCTACTAAATTGATTTGACATGGACAACCAGGTTTACCAGCCTGTTTACAGGGTTTATGACCCTGTTTTGCTTGGAATTACATTTGAAGAAGGCGACAACACTTTATGGTATGTCAGTTATACGTATGTACCAAACTCTCCTTATTCATCAATTCTAAGGTAAATATATTGTAGTTTTACATTCCATGGCACATTTAAGACCCCTAGGGAATTGTTAACTCGAGTAAAGTGGGTATAATAGGCCCCTCTTGATCTAAATCATTGGCTCATTATCAAGTCTTTTGTGAGCTGGATTAAGTTTAGCAGAACAGGGAAAATATTACATTTCACAGCCCCATATCCGTTCAATGAAGGCACTTTAACATCCCCGATACAAAGCAGTTTTTTGGGGGAATGTGACAATATGCTTTTCATTTTAAAAAATAAAAGTCATCAGCGTTAGTTTTGGTGTGATTTGTGAAATTTAGCATATCAAAACATTTGCTGTGGGAAAATTAAATTGAACGTAGCTAATAAAATCGAATGCAGTAGCATTCCACTACGTTACTGTGTGCTTCCTTCTCTCTCCTCTCTCTGCCTTTTTTCTCTTCATGCCTACATGTATTTCTGTTTTCTTGCGGATGCCATTTCCCACGCAGCCCTTTGTGCTGGTTAATTTATAATGACCAGTATATGCTTTGTAAATTAATAGGTGAGTGGACGAGAGCAATCTCTTATGCAACTTTCCTCTTGTATGTGCTGTGTGTTATCCATTAGAATCAGATCTTGGCAGTATACTGGTACACAATTGCATTTGTGCTTTGAGAATCAGATTATCTACACAATCATTTTTAACAATACCTTACCCCCACCCCACCCCACCCCACCAGTTCTGATTGACTGCTATGTAAAAACACGGAGAATGCCATTCTTTCATGTAACTAAGTCACTTTTTTTTTTTTTTTAATTCTATCTGCTCGAGTTCAACAATGGGCGAACGATCTATTATGAGAATACATGATAAGTATATGATTTGTTCATTTGTGCTTTGGATGATTAGGCTAGAAACCCACATTAATAATGACAGTAAAAGCAGTTGTCCTCTCCTGCCACCCCTTTGTTGTTGACTTTGACCCTAGTGTGTTGAAGTCAAGACCAGAACAGATAATAACAGCCTTATAAATCAGCTGCAGTTTAATTACCAACTGACTTGTCTCATAAGCAAATGGCCAAAATAGGACCGAAACACTGCACTCTTTTAAAGCATTCATATGCTGTTTAAATTGAGAAATATTGAGAGTTGAGAAATATTCACCGAGTCCAATGAATTGAAATTTTCTTGGACATTTTGGTTAACAGCATAAAGAAGCACTGTCAGCTCTCTGCAGTGCAGTGCTGTCAGGAAGTAACTTTAATAGGAAATGCTCCAGGTAGGTCCACTCCAGAGTACTGCAGCTTGTTCCTGTAGGGTTCCCTGTAGACCCTAACCCAAAAAAGTGAGAGAGTTTATGTGCTATTATATTTTTTAAGATTACTCAGGCAAGTGCCTTACGTGAGAGGGTAGTAACACAAGAAGGGATGTCAGATCCCACAGGTGAATTTCACTTGCCAGGATTTTGAGTTTCAGCAAGAAACATGACAAGCTTAGACTTCATAAATGATAAATCTACACCTTTGGGTCTTGAGTTCATTTTCAGGCACTTGTGCTGACAGCTTCACTTGTGTCATGTAATGAGGACAGACTGAAATAGGTGGAGGATTTTGATCAGACAACCCTCCAGAAATCAGTGTACAGATGCCCAGCATCTGGCTATTGAAGCTACTTTCACTTAATCTCATTTTTAAAGCTTGATTGAGTGGCGTTTTGCCACTGCCCCACTCCATCATGGTAAAACATACTGTAACTTCCTGTAAGTGTTCAAGCATGGCATCACTGAGATGGTGGCAAAATACCATAGTGTTATAATTTCATGGCATGATCTGAGAACAATAGTACATAGATTATCTACAAATATCAACAGAGAAAAAATCTCACCAGGGTTAAATTAATTTCTTTTCTTCCAAACAAATACTACATAGTCATGCCAATATGAAATGCTCATCATATTGGTGTTCGTTTAATGATTTAATTTAGTGAGCTGACTGTGCATGAGTATGAATCAGCTGCCAGGTGAAATTTACCTCCAGATGGATATACTCCATGATTATTTCCAAGCCCCACTGGGCCTACTGGAGATGGATCACTCCACAGAATACCACTGAAGCCCTCAAACCTGAATGACCAAATAGATGTAGATAGCAGGTGCATGTCCCACTAGTTTATTTTCCTATAGTCTTTCTTTGACTCATTCCTCTTCCCAAGTCCATCTCTCACTGAGTCCATTGTGTCACTGAGTGTGTTTATGTTTTATATAACACCTAATGGACGTGTGTGGAGTTCCTGGTCAGCAGCCATCTTTCTAGCAGAGGAATATGAACTCATCAAGGTTTTAATGGAATGCTAGGGAGACGTATGCACTACTTGCTCCAAACTGTTGCCCATGTGATTTATCCTGCCTGCAGAGGAAAGCTGGGTAAACAGCGGCATGGAAACTATCGTCATAGAAACTGCTGTCTGTACTGCGGCAGCGCTGAAGAAGGATACCAAATGGTCAGCGGTGCGTGCTGTCGCTGAGCCTGCCGGTGTGATGAGAATCTGTGTGAGAATCTGTATGTGTGGTGTGTGTGCATGTCCTTACTTTCAGTGCAAAGGCAACATGTTTATGAACTAGTTTTTCTTCGAAATATTGTTCTTAGTTGATAAACATGTTCTTATGCTTGTCACTGTGCAAAATGTATTCTTAATTAATCGTATTAAAGCGTATTTTTCCATGTGTCATCAACACTATAAAGTTATATGAAGTTGTAAATTAGTTCGCGATGAGTAGCTAGCGTCGTTAACTAACCGAACTGCATACTTCAGGATAGTGAGAGTACATATTTTCAAAATGAATGTTTTCGCGTATACGAGCTAAATGTTACACCCGGTACCCGTGTAGCGTTACAAAACGATACACCGAAACTTTCTATCTAATGTCATTTATGTGTAAACACGTCGCATCAACCTCCAGACTTATGCCTGTATTAGAGCTCGTTTGCTGGGGATGTTGTTTTCTTCGTCTGCTTGCGGTGACAGATTCAGACTCAACAGGTTCATGCTTTAATATGTTTTTAGTAGGCGAGTATACGCACCGGGTTGAACACAATGTGACGCATGTGTACGGACCCCAAAGAATGGGTTAAAGAAAGATAAAGAAAATCAAGACTATTTTTAAAACAACGATTTTGCAGAATACCCTGTACAACTCATGTATTGTGCCATACAGTACCTATTGTGTATTCTTTGTGCCATACAGTATCCATACGAGATAATTATGTAATGTCACAGTTGTCCGCTTTTTAAAAGGATAAATGTTTTGTTTGGAGACTTGATCGAAC
>JAOYMR010000006.1:16590680-16603959 GCA_025802075.1 Tenebrosternarchus preto | reverse complement strand
TCTCTCTCTCTCTCTCTCTCTCTCTCTCTCTCTCTCTCTCTCTCTCTCTCTCTCTCTCTCTCTCTCTCTCTCTGGTTCTTGCTTCGGTAGCCTACTGGAAGAGAAGTGTACCAGTGCACTATACAAGTTCAACCAATTTTAATTACCCACTAGTTCACATGGGAAGTCTGTACACCTCACAGATGACACTTGGTCACATCTCACTGCCACACACCCCTACTGCCTAATTCAGGCCAGGGAGACATCCAGCCTGCAGCAAACCTTCACCCCCTGCCCCAGATGGCAGGAGAGGAAATCCACCACCAACATCTGTGCCACCAGGCCTGTGAACCAAATCACATTAAGCCTGTGCCACATCCAGACGATGATGTCATCTCAGTGGGATGTGCAGGATTCTATTCATTCTATAAATGCAGTTTGATTCTATCCTTGAGCCACTGGAATGCAGATGGGGCTTTGAAGAGCCCAAATGGAAGTGTGACCTTTTGTTGTAAACCAAAGTAGAGAAGGTTATGTTTTCACAGGGTACTGAAGTCAAGGGGATCTGCCTGTATCCGTTTGTCAAATTCAGGGTCATATAAAAGTGAACATAGCCCATTCAGTTCAGCAGCTCATCAATCAGACAGGCATCAAAATTAGACACCCCACTGACTTTTCTAAAGTCTATATAGAAATGAACAGTCCCACCAGGCTTGGGGATAAGAACTGTCACTGCTCTAGTCACTGAATGACTCATTGATTCCCGCCATGTTGAGCATAGATCTGAGCTCATTTGATATGGATAAATGCAGACAACCACTCTCTGGGGGGATCTCAATATGGCGTTCAGTGAGGTCAGTGTGACCAGATGGGGAAAAAAACACATCTACAAACTCTGTCTACAACCGACCAACCTCTAGAACACGGGGAGAAGGTCGATGCCAGGGACTGCAGTGGGATTAAAGTTATTGAGAACCCAATTCATATCTCTCAGGAACCACCACTGCCAGAGCAACAAGGATCACCTCTCTCCATGGTGTCAGGGGGTTGAAAGTGCATTGCCCCATCTATTTGTCTCAGATCACAGTCAGTCATCCGTTCTCATTGTGTAACCTCCTTGTCATTTGATAAGTATTTAATGCTTGACATGGGGAGCAATATTAGCACTTGTTCTTCTGGTGCAAACTAATGCAGCTGTCTTTGTTGGACATGCTGTCTCTGTTGGACATAACATCTTTGAGCCCAGAGCAAACTTTTCCCAGTTAAATGAGTTTTGCTTTCAGGTCAACAAAGAACTGAATTTCATTGTTCATGTTTGAGGCCTCCTTCTCCCAGTTTTCTTGTATGCCCTAGGGTTTCTGTTCTTAAAATAATTAAAATGGGGAGAACTTCATATAGGCCTTCACATGGCAAACAGTAGTCTAGCCTTTATCAAGACCCCTAATGTGTTTATATATGAACTTCTGAATTATTTTTTGAGGGTCCGATTAAACCATTTGACCAGGCCACCTGTTTGGGATGGTAGACACTAGCGCAAATTTAATTTCCAATAATTCATACAGTATACAGTGTGACTGACACAAACTCTGTGCCTTGATTACACACTATGTCTTTCAAGATTCTGACTTGGGAGACAATAAATGAATAATGCCTCAACAACACTGCCTGTTGCTGCTGTGGAGAGGCACCTCCGGGTATATTGCATTGCATAATCCACCAGAACTAATACAGAGTAGTACCCATATGTGCTCAGTTCTAATGGACCAACAAGATTCATTTCAATTCTTTTGAAGGGGACCTCGATAAATAGGATGGTGTGCAAGGGTTCTCTTGGGGCAGCTAGGGATTACCAAATTAATATTCATAGCATGACACATATCACTTGTGTACATCATCTTGAATGCCAGAAACCCCTGTGACTTTTTGGGAGCAATAACTTGGTAAGTATTTTTGTCAGTATGTCCCACAACACTCTATTCAGCCTTAATAAGCAAAAGAAAAACACTAACCACCACCTTGACTTTATACTTTTTACCCTGGAGATCAATGGTGGCAGGTGCTAGTGAACAAAACTCACTTTCACCCAACATGCCGTTTCCATTGCCTTGTGTTGAACCATATATGGTCTGTATATTGACCATATATAGTATAGTATAGACCATATAACCATATATAGTTGGTGTGCTTACAGCTTGAGTCCTGCAATGAGGCCTGATATGCATTCCTTTGTGTTACAACCTCTTTTTTTCTATCACTCCAGGATCTGCCCTGGATCTCTGTGCCCATTAGGGAGCAGTGTCCAGTGGGCGGTGGGTCATAGTGGGTGATTGCCTGTATCTGTTTAGAGAGATTTTAGAGAGTGTTTTTCCTCTCTGAATTGCTCTAGTACCACATCTACAGTGGCCATAGAGCCACACTCTGGAGTAAGAAGAAGCCACTGCCTGCAACAGTTTTAGAGCTTCTGCACAGAGCCAAAGGGATGGTCCAACACCCTGAGTGTTAGTGCCAGCAGCTATCAGCAGACTCCAGAGGTTATGGAGCTCCTCATCTTGCTCCTTCGGGAGGAGCTTTAAAGCAAAGAAGCTGCTTTTGTTGTGCCTCTTGCAGGCCTGCAAGGGTTTTGATAATCTCTCTAATCAGGTAGGACTTGGCCTGTAAAGTCCGAGCCTTGGATTGTAGTATGACTGAGTCTGGCAAGGAAGAGGAAGGATGTAGGAGTAGCACAAAGAGCTTTCTTTACTTTTCACACAAAAACAACAAATAAATACAATTCTTTCCTCAGTATGCTTTTCAGGGAGGATGGATTTCTTTTCAGCAATGAGTTTTGAGTGTGGACTCTTTAGATCTGGCTTTGGCAACTTGCTGGATGAGTTGTTCACATCTAGATCGATTGCCATTAGCCACACATAGGTACAATCAATTTTAATACCTGCTGGTTTAACCAGGCTGTATCTTCTTGTACACAATGCTCAGCCACACCCTACTGCTGGCAGCAGAAAGACGATACCATAAGTATACAGTCTATAAGTAAAGGTTACAGTATATAGTGCAGTGGTTAATAAGTTAATGGGTGAAAAAGTGCAGCACTTTATGCTGAGTAAAACACATTGTTTTAGAAACAAGATTGAAAGCAACAGTTACAAAACATGTAGGAAATAAGATTAATCTGTGTTTTTTAACTGTCTGCAGTGGGGGTAATAACACA
This sequence comes from Tenebrosternarchus preto, assembly GCA_025802075.1. NCBI lineage: Eukaryota > Metazoa > Chordata > Actinopteri > Gymnotiformes > Apteronotidae > Tenebrosternarchus > Tenebrosternarchus preto. The sequence goes on along the minus strand of JAOYMR010000006.1, from coordinate 16,600,775 downwards.
AGCACTGACACGGGTTTCTTGAGCAAGACCCATGACTCTTTGAACTCTAGAGTTGGACTTAATCACACATTACCAATTAATCACACATTACCAATTAATCACACATTACCAATTAATCACTTATTAACAGTTAATCACACATTAACAATTATGCAGACCTATGCTAAAAAGTAAAGCACTATAGACCTTTAAAATCTTAGTAATATTTTTCCAGCCACATACACTTGTGAAAAAGCCTTATCCATAAGCAAACACCTCAAATTCCTACAGGAATGTATTGCTTATGTAAAAATCCCTTCCAAGCACTTGTTGCATTTTTCATTAAATTACCCATTTTACCAGTTCTGACACATTTGCTGAGGATGCACAAAAGAGAGTTGAAAAGATAAAGCAGAAATGTGGTAAAGCAGTATATAGATCTAATACTGAATTATTTAGCTCTCCATATTCCTGCAGACATTTGTACTAATGGTTGTAAGCATAGGCCCGAGAGAGAGAGAGAGAGAGAGAGAGAGAGAGAGGGAGGGAGAGAGGGGGAGAAAGAGAGAGAGAGAAAGAAAGAGACATTAGAACTGGAGCAAAGAATGCACCCCTTATCATAGTCAGCAAATCAAACAGATTCGATCGTTAAATGTCTGAATGTAGAACTCTGAGTTTTAGTAGGTGTGTTCATGTGGGTCTTTGCATGTTTCAGCTGTCCACAAAAACTCAGCTTGGTATTTTTGGTTATTCCCTGGCACTCTGATGTTTAAAACAAACACACCAGGATCATGGAAGGATAGATTTAGCTTTTGTAATTTAAGGAGTTTTAACTATGTTTCATTCAAAGCTGTTCATTTTTTTGACCAGGTGAAGCAGAGACGTAGATGAGATGATTAAAGAAGACAAAAGGAATCAAAAGTCCAACTGGCCCGAAACATAGTAATGTATTATACTTCTGTTAAATTATAGAAATGAAAATGGTTTTATTTTAACTACCATGATTTTTTACTTAATAGTTTTTTTATGTGGATTTGTGTAAGACAAATGTGGGTTTCAATATTGTGTCTTATTTCTATCCACTTATAACATAACTAACAGCCAAGTGGTAGCACATAAATCAACTGTATAGAAAAAAAAACAAAAAAACATTTTCTTAGCTTGTGATGCACTAGACAATGCATGTTCTTTCAGTACTATGGTACCCATCTAGGTGGAGTTTCCATGTTCTGTTTGCATGGGTTTCTTCCAGAGTCTCTAGTTTCCTCATACAGCCCAAAAACACTGAGGCTGAAGTAAAAATTGGCTACCCACTAAAAAAGTGTCCAAGTGAGAATGATTGTGTGCCCAGTGAGGAGTACCCTAATAAAATGAAATTGTTCTGGTATGTGTATGAATGACTGTGTGCCCAGTGGTTGACGAGCTCTGTCCTGGATGGTCCTCTCTCTTCCCTTCTGTGCCTGATGCAGTCCCCCAGGGTCTGTAGGTTGGGAGTATGCTGTGAATGATTAGCTGCTGCTCTGTGTGTGTGCGTGTGTTTGTGTGTGTGTGTGTGTGTGTGTGTGACTAGACCCAAAAGCTTTGTGTGTGTACTATAAAGCATTCTTGAGTTTGAGAAATGTGCCATAAATATAATATCATTCATGTTGTAGTACTTTTTGTTAGTAGTAGTTTTACTAGTGATAGGAGTAGCATATGTAGTAATGTCAATATTATTTTTTTTGTTGAATCAAGGAAGATGTGACACAAATCTGAACGAGATTGATGGGATGCATGATGAATGATAATATTGAATAGCGTTAGCTTTAGATCGTTGGTACTGAGTTTCTATAAATAGCATAAGGCGGTCTCTCAGACTGGTGGGATGGAGTGTGTGAGGGCGAATCTATGAATGATATGAGTCAGGCTTAGGTTTCCTGGGCTGTCTTCAGAAACACATACTGGCATGTTCTCAGGAGCCATCCATTACTCCATATGCCCTGGGTACGTCAGGAGGCTCTATTGCTTTTCCTCTGTGGCCGACAATGACTGGGCTGTCACTAGGGTACTCACTCCTGACACCTGATCCCCTGTAGTCACCGCCTGTGTCATGGCATTTGAGCTCCTGTGGCAGTGGTGCACGTGCCCACGCATGCCCACGCATGCCCACACATGTCCACACGTGCCCACACGTGCCCAAACATGCCCGCAGACCTGACAAACGTGAGAAGTCAGCGCACGATGGGCCCAACCTGCAGATGAGCAAGAGAGCTGAGCACAGCACGTGAGTTGGTGGAGACGGAAGAACAGAGCTAGCTTTCAGTGTGACTGTGCTTCCTGATGATATCACTTATCAAAGCCTAGAAGACCAGCTTGGGCAATATATGAACTGAGCAGGAGTGGACAGGTAGGTAAGAGGTTGGCAGTGAGAAGGAACTGAGAGGAAGAGAAAGGCGAGAGAGAAAAGGTGAGATTAAAGTTGTCAGGTGCTTGCTGAGAAATACAATGCACTGTGATGGAGCCAGTGTCTTCCTCATAAGGCACAAGCTGTAACCTGGAGCAGCTGCTTCCTGCCTGAGGTGTCCAGTGGTTGTACACACTTCATCAGTCTGGTATTATATGTCATATTTATAATCTATGAGCCTTGCAGCTCATTTTACACTCTCTATATGTCGAATATTTTCCAGTCTGGAGCCTCCAACTCTATATCCAATTATGGCTCATCATTAATTGATGTTAAATTATATAAATGTTCCACATTCAAGAATATTTTTCATGAAATATGCCCAGTATCCACTATAATTTCCTGACAAGACAGAATTTTAACAATTCTGATTTGTGGATTTTATTTTTAGAGTCCTTGACAGAATTTTTGATTTCCCATCATTCAAAAATGTTCTTTAATTCAAAGTATGATTTACATTTAAATTATTTTATTGCAGGATATATTATTATATTTTAATATCTGATGTCAGTGTGAATATCAGTTTTGGACAAAGTTTGAACAAACTAATTCTGGTGGAATATAAATAATATTTTTGCCATGATCTCACTCTTTTCCTATATAATTAACTAGACTAACTGAAAATCATTAAAACATGACAGTTTGTGTAAAATGGATCATTTCTCATCATATTAAAAAAAATATTATTGGTGTATAATGAAGTAGAATTTCCAATCTACCAGAGAAAACTTTAATTTAATGACTTTCAGTTCACTGAACCTAGAAAAAAAAATTATGGCAATATCAGATAAAATGTTATTATCTAGCATTAACACTGATGCACTGCAGTCCCAGCTTCAGTGTTATGGAAAATTATGTTCTCCATGACTGATGATGCCAACAGCCTGGACAATTTCTTTAATACCACAGTAAATAATAAATTTCCAGAAGTCTCAATAAAACATGATGGAGTTTTACTGTACAACAAGTGCATGTTGCTATACACAAGACATAATAAAACACCATTTTCCTGCTTCAGAAAGCTTTACATCACCCATTAAAATGGAAAAAAAAAGTACAAACTACAGTGTTCCTACTCGAAGTCAAATATCAAATTCCTTGACTTCCCTCATTTTCACTGACTGAAAATGTGAATTTCCATAAACAGAAAAACATGGAAAGCCTTTGTTAAATGGGCAGTGGAATAATCAAGTAATAATAACAGGATACACTCCAGTACAATACAGTAAACAAGTGAAAATACAACATTTTGACAAATGGCAGCTAAAATTTAAAGATGCTACAAACAAAACCCCTTGATATTCTGACTTGACATGTCTGGAATAGTCTGTAATTCCATGTCTTTTAAATCCCATGATATTTCCCAAAATTCCATGATCCATGAGACTCAAGTGCCATTTTTCATCAAATTTATTTTCTCATGCTTCTTACCCAAACAATAAACGATTATTTAGAAAAACTGATGCTGGTGACCTTCATTATCCAGTAACATCCTCGGCTTAATTCAGTCTGTTACTGAGTATGAGTTTCCTGTGTAAACATTGTTGCTAGGGAAGCGGGTGAATTCAAGCTCGAGCCCACGTAGGAACTAGTGTGCCTGCAGTACTTGAATCATCCCACAATAGCCATCCGACATTGTCCACTGTAAAGAATGTGTAGACTACGTCTTCCAGGGAAGCATGACTACATTGTTAGATTGTTTCATTGTCTTACTGCATATAAGTATCTGTGTGCTCGTGACAGGGATAGATGCATAAGGGGAGATTCCAACACGATAATAAAAAAGACAGAATAAAGCACATTAATCTGCTTTGGGCGATTTAGTCTAGAATGATTATGCATTATGTAGAATGAATATGCATGATCATTGGATACGATCGAGAGGCATGTCTAGTTTTTACATTTGCCCTGAATAACCAGTTACTTTAAAACAACAAAACCCTTAATATGTGAGTCGGTGGATTCAACATTTTACAAAGTAGCGCTTCATTTCCAGTCTTTTGGAGCTGAATGGGCACAGATTCACCTCAGTCGAAGTCAACATAACAATGTAGTTAGTACACAAGTAGTGGGTGCCAGTTTAAATTAAGATAACTACCTTTCAAAAAAGGAACATAGATTGGGACTTATTCTGCACCAAATCACGAGTTCCCTGGAGCCGCAAAGCACACTAACAGTCCTGTGGACTTTCTGCAGGATCGGATTATACGATGTCAGTGCTGATCTTTTAACGTGTATTTGTACATATTTCAATGCAAAGAGAAGTGCTGGCCACCGTGGGCCCGCTGCATTAAACAGACGCCATGCTAGCTTGAACGACCCGTCAGGATCTGAGCCAGGAGTGTTTCTGTTGCGAGAATGGGTCGCTCCATCTCGTAACAGCCGCTTTTCTTGGAGCCTTGCTGGCCGGTTTCCCTGACTAAGCAAAAGGTAGGCGTAGTTAATGAGATTGCACGTCCAACCACGGAAAGGCGGTCATTTTCTACTGTGCTCTCCAAAAGGAATGTATTTCTCTGGCAACACAAAGATACATTTTGTCGAGTGTTTTTGGAATGCAGCGGCCTTTTTTCTAATACCCTAATATTTAATTTTACTGTATTGTATTCATGGATGAAAAAACATGCATGCACGATTTCTTTAACGAGCACATCAGTCGCAATATGTTTTGGGGTTTTTTTTTTGTTTTTTTTATCAAAGATGCTAAAATTTCAGTGAGAACTGAAACTGTTGTCAAACTTCGCAACCGTCCAATGAAAAACATGAAGCGTGACAGGCAAGTTTCCGGTGTTTCCGCCAGGTGTAACAGGCAGTGTTTCCGGAGGCGTGGCAGAGAGCCTCTAGAAACACTGACCACTGCACTAAAAAAAAAAAAGCAGTCGACCTGCTTTCAGGTGTTTTAAGTTTCTAGAGCAGATGACGTTTTTTAAAGAGAGCAGTATTGTTATTTCCCCCGGGGTGCCAGCGATTATTTGAAATTCAGAGCCTTCTAAGTACCCAGTGGACTACTGCTCCCAGGGAGATAAATTCTTCTATCAAACATGTCTAGAAAAAATCCCACTAAGACCAACCGTACATTGCAATGGTATAGAACTGAACATTGACCTACCAATCTGTGGGGAGGGAAAAGAATGTATGATTAACCTGTAGTACTGCTCTCAAAGTACCTTTGACTTTTCACAGCAAGTCCTGGATGTCTGTCTACACCAGCTGCTCAGCCTGGAAATTTCAAATCCCGGAGTGTCAGTGAACGAAAAATCTGAGACAAATCTGGATCTGACGAAGTAAGGTATGGTCGTGCATAAGAGCCTGTCTGTGTTGAACTGTTGTTGGATCCTCAGAGGTGCCGGCACTGAATTGAACCTCTATTGCTTTGAGTGTAAGAAACAACTTGGGAGATAATGGGAGAGCGATTGAATGGCCTTTAATATCTGCTGCATTGTGCCCTGAAAATCCCCTGTGTCACTTAAATTCTGTTTGTCATCTTACTGCAACCTGGTGGGGAATAGACTGATTCGGCAGAGCAAAGCAAAGAGCACTGCAGCTGATGGAGTGAAGAAAGAGTCAAATACTCAAAGCATGTTGTAGAATAGTGGTTCACAACTGAAGTCCTGGAAATTCAATCACTTGTTTTTATATAAGGGCCTCAAAGCTGTTCTATGCTATTGTTTTAGTACATTCTAAATTCAAAAATGCTTTTGTGTATTTTGTTCACATTTACAACAGACATTCCAGACAGATACTACTACTGGCTACTATCAATGCTGTGTTTTGACTGTCACTATTCTATTCTGGACAATGACACTATTATAATCGCTAACTACTAATGATCAGCACTTTCCTTTCCATTCTTGATATACCTTTTGTGCTCCTGTTAACAAAATGATTTCCCCCAAGGAACAAAAAAAGGTTCATGTATTCATCCATTTATCCATCCATCCATCTGTCAATCAATATTTAAATACACAGATGGGGAAGGGAGCAGCAAGAGACAAAACAGGCCAATGTAGAATTAATTAGAAATTGATTTAACAGCAAAAACATTAGATACATATATTCAACATATAAGTGGTTTGTATATATTCCACACACACACACACACACACACACACACACAAGGCTACTTCAGTCAGTCAGTAAGCAAAACACTCAAGTAGTTTTTTCTTTATGTTCCAGGAAAGCTTCTAGGTTATTCTCCCTGGCTATGTTAGACTAGGTTATTTTCCCTGTCAGGTGGGAGCTATTCTGAGAAACAAGAATTAAATGTTTGCTTATCTGGTGATGGAGGCCATGGTATCATGCACTTGCCTTTTATAATTGGAGTAACAAATTATCTTCACACTGTGTATTTCTGAACATGCCAATTAAAACATCTCAGGGTTAGTTCAGGCATTGGTTAACCCAGCACGTTCCCATCAAGAATGCTGAATTAATGAACCGTAAACCATGTATTTGTCCTCCAAAGGCTACATTCAGACGCCAACTAATGCTATATACAGGAAAGAGAAGGAAACGTTGAGGACCAAATCTTTAATGACATTTACAGTGATCCTAACCACAAAGCAAAATAAGCCCCAAGTAAAAACAAATTCCAAGCAGGTTTTGTTTTTTTAGTTCGTATTATGTTTTGCTAGCAGTATGTCTTGTGACTGTTAATAGCAGTATGTTGCTAGTTCTGTAATTTGTAAATGACATTCCAGCCTGGTGCTGATGTGGCAAAATACAGTTAAGAAATTTCATCAAAGGACGTTCAGAACTACTGAACAACTTCCACTGTCTCTCACACACGTCCAAATCGCTATCTTGCATGAATGAAGTGATGTCTGTAGCATGTTCAGTTTTCTCCCAACGGTTTTGCTTCCACACTTAGTTCCCAGTTTGTTTCTGCTCTGATAAACATTATATTGTATATTCTTATATACATTGTTGCTTGATCTGTCATTTAAAATTCCAGTTGCTTTACAGGTCTTCTTCTGTGCTTTTTAACAAAATGTAATCTTCTCATTTTCTTATGACACTGTCATGCAGGTGTATTATTCTTTTTCTGGTAGACTTTAACAAATCTATCTTTTGGATAATGTTTTTGATGGGTTTTCTTCATAAAACTATTCTTCAGTCGTCCTTTATTTACTGTACCATATTCTGTTAAGATCACATTGATTCTTAGCAATGCACCAAAACAGATGGGCCTGACATACCTAACAGGATAGATCTCTAATTTTAGTCTGATTTTTCTGTGTCGTGATGACAATATTTACATTTTGTTGTTCCTCATGTCAAAAGACAAAGGCAACAATTCAGCAAACTCCAAATGCAACTACCACATTTAGAGGCAATACTAATTTTCCACTTACTTCTGGCCACCTAAAATGGGGGATGATATTTATTTTTGATTCTTATGTCTCCTTAAAGATGCCATTATTCAGTTCATAATTTAGTTCAGTTAAAATCCATTGCGCTGGAGTACAGAGCCCAAGCAACAAAAATGGAGTCAGTGCCTGCACTATTGTATCTGTGATATATAGTTGTTGTATATTACAGCTGTTGTCTGTTTAAAGGATCAAACAGCCTTGAGTCATTTGATAAGAATAAATGATGCAGCTAACTGATGTCACTGTTGCATTTAACAAATTCAGTTGTTGAACGAACACCTACAGTTTTATGTAAGTCGACTTAGATCCAGACTTCAATTCAATATGGTATGTCAGAGCTCATTAACAGTGCCATGAGGTCTGTAACACAAACATGTTTCTGTTAATGAAGCTCACCAAAATGACTGACACCCATAATAATTCCCTCAAATCACATTCATTATGAGATCAGGTCTGACCTGTGTATATTATGATATTATGTGATGAGAGTGGTCTGTTACTGCTCAAAGACGGGAAGTTCCAAGCAGAACACTCGGAATGTAAATTTTTAAAACTCATCTTGCAGAAAAACTCCTTGCAAAATAATTTAGTTGCACAGAACCTGTCCAGTGAAACAGGTATCACATTTTTTCCAAGGTGTAATTATGTTATGTAGACTAAGTTATGTAATAGTTAGACAATGTGTAATTATGATAATTACTCAAATTATTGCTCAGAAACCGAGAAGAGACTTGCTGTACGATTACAGAGGCAGTAGTTTAGAATTCTCTGCATGATATCAGCTTCTGAAATGCATTAATGCACACAGAGTTAACCATTGTTCTTATTTAGCTGTAGATCATACATCTTTTAAGATATGATTTAAAGTTTGGAATTCATTGCAGTCATATATGTTTAACGTTGATTTGTCACATACTCATATAGAAATACTCGTATAGTTTGGTTTCAGTATGGAACACAAGCCTATATTTCACTCCAGCTGAGTGACCTTTCGAGCTGAATTCATAGCGTCCTTTCAGTCATCCCAGTCAGATAGACACATTCCCATGGCTATAAACGTCACTCACACTTCACGAATGTTTCTGTGTCTGCACTGGTGCGCTACGATGACAAGGAGCGATTGAGGCTGCCTGACATTTCTGTCTCTTTCTGTTCAGCTTTCGTCCTGGATAAGAAATAAAAACTACTATTGGATACATATTTCACATGTCCATAAAATTAGTGTGAGGATTGGGTGCCCTTTGCTAAGGGTTATTGCCTTGAATGCTGAGATTTTGATTAGCAGAAGCAGATTTTAAAATGACCAGAAAGGGCAAATCATTAATGATACCAGGTAGAGCTATGAGAAGGAATGCTTCTCCACTGCCGTTATTCTTAGTGTGATATCATAATCCTAATGTGATTGAACTGCAAACCTAATCCTTTTCTATGTATATAACCAAACTGTCAAACCAAAGTTCTATAATCTAGCGCCTCCTAGTGGTCTAAATGGTCATCAACCTACAGGCTTTATAATGTCCTTCCCTGTTCTATGCGGGTCCCATTAAGGCATGCCAGTTATGCTGCTAATTATGTTCTCATGAAGCTTTTGTATGTTTCTGGGGTGGTCATGGCTGCAGGCTCTTTACTCCACCTAACAGACCCCCCACTAAACATTAATTCCACTATAATCTGCTTGCTTTAAGATTTCCTCTGGGTGTTTAACCAATCATAAAAAGTCTGCTAATAAAGAAAATGTTGATAAATAGGTATAAGAAATTCATGCTTATTTGAGATCAGTTTTGGGGCGTGGACAGTTGCTAAAACACCAGATTACAGCTAGAGAAGGCTTGTCCTAGATCAGTGGAAAAGGGTAACTTCCACCCAAAGCCCCTCCCAGCAAGATGATATTGCATCAGCCCTGTGTCTGGCTGCTGATTGGACTCTGTGTTTACAGACTATTAGGAGGAGGTGTCCTTCTCAACTGGGACTAGCACAAGATGGATTTAGTTATTATCTCTCATTGCCTAGGCCATGTGGAAGGCACTGGAAATCAATAGGCTCTTTGGCAAAGAGGGGAGAAAGTCTGTCTCTCACATGTGTAATCACAGCAGCAGACCCTGGCTGGGCAGGAGCCTTTTAGGAGGTTTGTCTCTGCACATCTCTAACTGCTCCATTCAAAGTGCAGTGGTAAATAGGTCTAAATCAAACATGGTCAAAACAGCACTATATACTCCACAATTGGGGGGGGGGGGGGGGGGGGGGGGGGGGGGGGGGGGGGGGGGGGGGGGGGGAGGGGAGCGGACGGGAAGGGGGAAGGGGGAA
>JAOYMR010000006.1:16568255-16584854 GCA_025802075.1 Tenebrosternarchus preto | reverse complement strand
GGCTGTAAACCAATCTCGTTGCGCAATGTACAAGTACAATGTGTAATGACAATAAAGGTTCATTTCATTTCATTTCAAAGTTTCAGGTTATAACCGACATCTTGCAAATTTGAGTTGGACACTGAAGTAGCCAGCTAGCTAACAAAGTATCGACACTGATATTAGTTTTGTCATAAGCAGGGACTTAAGAAGGGGTTAGACACATTAAACATTTGTTAATTCGCGCACATCAAGATTTCTTGCAAACAAGGCATTGGCTGTTGATGGGTGACATCAAATTAGGAGATATCCAAACAAAATTAAATTATTCTCTACCATGGCAATCGTGTACGCAAGTGTCCCACCATCAGAGACTGACACAATGAACTATCCAAAATGTTTTAAATGAAATATATGAATTCTGAAATGTGTTTTTTATGGTCTTTTGTAGTGTTATTCGTCTGATCATGCAGTATTTGAAGGAGAATAACTTGCATAGAACTCTTGCAACGCTGCAGGAGGAAACCACTGTGTCCCTCAATACAGTGGATAGTATTGAGAGTTTTGTGGCGGATATCAACAGTGGTCACTGGGACACTGTGCTTCAGGCTATCCAGTCCCTTAAGCTCCCAGACAAGACCCTGATCGATCTGTACGAGCAGGTGAGACTTGTGAGGCAGTAGTTGAGTAGTGGCTGCGTTGTGATGGAAGCTCTTCTTAACTGTGTTAGCTGCTATGGGTTGTTTCTGATCTGCAACGTAAACGGCTGTTCTAGTTGACTATGTTCAGTATTTGCTCGGCAGGTTGTGCTGGAGCTGATTGAGCTGAGAGAACTGGGGGCTGCTAGATCTCTGCTGAGACAGACAGACCCCATGATCATGCTGAAACAGACTCAGCCCGAGAGATACATCCACCTGGAGAACCTGCTGGCCCGCTCCTACTTTGACCCCAGAGAGGTGGGTCACAAGATCCAGAGGAAGTCGTGATTTTGAGCATGGATCAGCACAAACCCACACGAACATTAGCAATTCCTACTAATATTGACTGTATCCCCAGCTAAGAAATCTCAGTATGTGTTGGTGTCAAACGACTATGTATATACTGTTATTTTAATCTCTCGTATTGCAGTAAATGTGAAGCTGTATCGGTGTCTGCTGTGTGTTTGTAGGCATACCCAGACGGCAGCAGTAAGGAGAAGCGGCGCGCGGCCATCGCTCAGGCCCTGGCCGGGGAGGTCAGCGTGGTGCCTCCCTCTCGTCTCATGGCCCTACTCGGTCAGGTGAGGACCCCCCCCCCCCCACACACACACACACACACACACACACACACTCGTACTGCTGCTTCATACGCACCAGAACCCTTTTCAACGAGTGGGAAAAGGAATCTGAGTTTTATCTTGTGTCACTGTTGTGATTGGGGAGTGGGTTTGATTGATCTGTCGTACTGTGGCCCCTCTCTCGCTCAGTCTCTGAAGTGGCAGCAGCACCAGGGCCTCCTGCCTCCTGGCATGACCATCGACTTGTTCCGAGGTAAAGCTGCAGTCAAGGATGTGGAGGAGGAGCGCTTCCCCACCCAGCTCAGCAGGCATATCAAGGTAGTGATCAGAACCTGAGTCCACTGCTAAGCTTCAGCCAAAGAACCGGGTCATTGAACAGCATTGCTGAAAGTTAAGATCTTCGTTCCTTGATGAAACGGGGAGAGCAGACCCAGTAACTTTCTATTTGGTAGCCGATTATCATCGGTTTGTTTGGTTGGATCCGCGTGTCAATGGACGAGCGATTTAAATTGGCCTGTGTGCGTTTGCAGTTTGGTCAGAAGTCGCACGTCGAGTGCTCCCGTTTCTCCCCCGATGGTCAGTATCTGGTTACGGGATCCGTTGATGGTTTCATCGAGGTCTGGAACTTCACTACAGGAAAGATCAGGAAGGTAGACCCAGCCCGAGCACCGAGTAGATCCTGAGATCTTGTTCTCAGTTTGTTTGCGGATGCTGTGGTTTGTATGCTTGTGTGGGTCTGATGTTCATTTGCTAAGCACAGCATGTTTGTTTGCACAGGATCTGAAGTACCAGGCACAGGATAACTTCATGATGATGGACGATGCAGTGCTCTGCATGTGCTTCAGCAGGGATACAGAGATGCTGGCCACGGGAGCCCAGGACGGCAAAGTGAAGGTCGGTGAAGGAATGCGAATCTGATTTTGTGCTGCAAGAATTTGAAGGTCTGTGTCACAGAAGTACATACGGCTGTGTAAACACGCCTGTGTTTTCTCCTGTGTCCACACAGGTGTGGAAGATCCAGAGTGGCCAGTGTCTGCGACGGTTTGAGCGTGCTCACAGCAAAGGCGTGACATGCGCCAGCTTCTCGAAGGACAGCAGTCAGCTCCTCTCAGCTTCGTTCGACCAGACCATCAGGTGAGCATGCTGGGGCCTGCGTTAGTGCTGATCTGGGATCTGTTTTTAGGTCCCATATCGTGACGGTTACATTTAGGAAAAGCGTTTCGAGTCCCATATTTCAAGGTTCTTGATTAATTCTGAATTAACCTGTTTGACATCATGTTTTGAATGTCTGTGTAAGGCATAACAAGTTTTTGATGAATGCTGAATATATTGATTTATTCCTAATCTTTTTATCCAGTTGTAATATAAGACTGCATATGGACCATGATGGTTCAACCATCACTGCATGTGCATTCTGTAAAAAAAAAAAAAAAAGTTACACGCTAAATTTGCTTAACTCAATGAGGGGGGGGGGAAAGAAAAAAAAAGTTGAAATGGTGTGCATGTGTGTTGTGTATTAGAGTTCATGGTCTGAAATCAGGAAAGTGTCTGAAGGAGTTTCGAGGTCATTCTTCATTTGTTAATGAAGCAACATTTACTCCTGATGGTCACCACATCATAAGTGCCTCCTCCGATGGAACTGTGAAGGTACGGCTCCTCCCCAAACGCGTGTATAAGGGACTCGCTCACATACCACACTTGCGAAGCTGCTCTGAGACCACATCTGTTGTAAAAGGCGCTATATAAATAAAATTTGATTTGATACCCCGGCTGAGCGCCTTGCCCACCTTCGCGGTGAAGTGTTGATCTGTTTACATTGGGTCTGTTCAGATCTGGAACGTGAAGACCACAGAATGCACGAGCACTTTTAAGTCTCTGGGTGCCTCAGCTGGCACAGACATCACGGTGAACAACGTCATTCTGCTTCCCAAGAACCCGGAGCACTTTGTGGTCTGCAACCGCTCCAACACTGTGGTCATTATGAACATGCAAGGCCAGGTAAGAGAAGAAAGACCAGGGAGACCAAACCGTGGAAACCATCTGCTTTACCAGCTTAAAGCCTCAAATGTTACCCCTTATTTACACTGATAGCATTCAATGCACGGGACTACTTTACAGAAATGTCAGTTGTGCATTTACTTCCAATTTCTTGATGTTACCGTGTAGCTTCTGTACTTAGTGATGTATTTTGGTAAAATGTTTCTCTAACGTAGATTGTGAGGAGTTTTAGCTCCGGTAAACGAGAGGGAGGAGACTTTGTGTGTTGTACGCTGTCTCCCAGAGGAGAGTGGATCTACTGCGTGGGAGAGGACTTTGTCCTGTACTGCTTCAGCACAGTCACAGGCAAACTAGAGAGAACACTGACGGTAAGCATCTCTCAATCTCAGTGCAGCAGGAAATGGGTTCTGATGGGGCCCTTCAACCTGGCTTCCTGTTTTGAGAAAATCTTGTGATTGTTTCGTGTTTTTTTTTTTTTAACCAGGTCCATGAGAAGGATGTCATTGGTATCGCCCACCACCCTCATCAGAACATGATAGCTACATACAGCGAGGATGGACTGCTCAAGCTCTGGAAACCTTAAGACCTTAGACAAAACCAGCATTTTTCTTGAGTATCACACAGGAGGAGGTTTAAGGCTGTTAGTTTAAGTCCTTTTTTTTTGTACATATTCCTTTTTTGAGCGCAGTAGCACAAGTAGTGTGTGTGTGTGTGTGTGTTTGTTTTTTGTGGCGTTGAAGGTGTCTATGGCCGTCTTATTAGAATTGTATAACATCAAGTATGTTTTTTTCATGAAAAATATTCTTTAAACTTTACAATTAAACATTTTGATCACAAATTTGGCAGCGAGTTTTAAATACAGGGAGGGAGATGCTGTTGGTTTCTTTGAACTTGCCATGGAATGCTCTCCTTTGTAGGCCCAGAGGTAAGACTTCCAGTATACCATATTTCACTACATTTATTTATTTATTTTTCAATAAATGAAAAAAATAAGCCTTCATAAGTTGCTTTGAAAGGTAGATATTGGCCGACATTAATATAAAATTAAGTTCAAAGTCCATTTTGTTTAAGATATCGTTTTAATGAAAATTGCACTTTTTATAGACAAACAAAACCAATTACTTAAGGGTAGAGAGTTTCCATCGGACAGTCTGGCGCATCTTGGGTGGTGTGAGGATCTCTGCATCTGAGTGGGAGGAGCATACAGAGCTGTTTAGTACAGCGCTCAGTCAGCTGTGCTGATGGTGCTGGCTGGATGCACTCGCTCACCCTGCTGGGGCACTGAGGCTGATCGGGGTTGTTGAAGAGAAGCTGTGATGCTGTTGGCAGTGGAGTTGGGCCCTGTAATCTACAATAAAGAAACTGTATGTATCTCTAAAACCAAATCAAACTCGTAGCTAAATGATTACTGGTTCCTATTATTCCATACAAGGTGGACACAACTCATACCTTCCTAATTATCCAGATTTCTTAAACCAAAGGCTGTTAAATGGTTTGTCTTTGACTTTCATTTGATGGCCAAAATATTACCAGCATATGGCATCTCTTAAGAAGTTTATTATGCCAGGAAAAAAAGTATGCATGTGTCTTACTGGTGCTGGGCCTTGCTGAAGGTCGGCGTGCCAGATCTCCGGGATGCTCATCTCCATGAGCTGCAGCAGCTCACTGTATTTGACCTGCAAGCTGCAGGCCAGCGTGTCGTACTGAAACAGCACCAGAGCCTTGAGCAGGCTGTGGATCTCCTCTGTAG
This sequence comes from Tenebrosternarchus preto, assembly GCA_025802075.1. NCBI lineage: Eukaryota > Metazoa > Chordata > Actinopteri > Gymnotiformes > Apteronotidae > Tenebrosternarchus > Tenebrosternarchus preto. The sequence continues at coordinate 16,579,851 of JAOYMR010000006.1, read as the reverse complement.
AGAGCAGAGCAAACACTGAGGTCTCCTGCCATTTCTCTGATGTTACACATCATAGAATGAAGCTTGGCTGTTCTATCCAGCCTCCTGGGTAGAGGCGCCCAGACCCTTTGTTGCTTGACAGGTTTTTTGGGGCTGTTTTTGTCTTTTCTCCTAAATTCAGTTTAGGTTATGGCTGGCCTTCAGTTGTCTATAACACAATAAGTATATAAATAAAACAAGCCTTCCTGTAGCCTTGTGGTTTTGCTCCAACCAAACATTGTGTCTGAAGTAAACAGCCTCTAGCAGCAGCTGTTGCTAGCTGGAGTCTCGTTTCAACAAAACTACCACTAAGGAATCAAAGCTTGCTCTGAGGAAAAATTCCCACACCTGCAGAGAGCAGTCGACCACAGGATAGAGCACTTCAGCTTACTTACTGGTGCTGTCATGTTCTTCCAAGAGTGCCATTATTTTCTGTTGTACCATAACACCATCGTAACACAGGGAGCAAACCAAGAATAGGCTTTCATTCTGCTGTAGAGGAGGACTGGGGTAATGAACTAGGACAAGCTAAAACGACTCCGATTAGGAGAAATCCTGTGACACGAAAATGTCCTATTACAGGTTTTTATTACTCTTGCCACACTGCAAAACTTCAGCGTTTGTGTGTGCGCTGAACAAAAAGATAGAAAACATGTGGAAGGTGGTTCCCATACTAGGGGCTATGATACCCAAACTGGGAGAGCGGCTCAAGCAGATCCCAGAAACAACATCCAATAATCTGTCCTGAAGAGTGCAGTCCTGGGAACAGATGATACTACACCAGACCCTTAAGCTGCCAGGCCTCTGGTAGAAGACCTGAGGAACAAGGACCACCCAGGGGTGGGCAAGTGGAGAATTGATTATTAATTTTTATTAATAAAATTACAAATCTCACCCCTCATCTTGTCAACGATGTGGATGATGTGAATGAGGGCATGGAGCAAGGCGATGTCCTCAAAGGGGCTTCCCTCCTTTAGACTGTGCTTCTTCCCTTCTGCCTTCCTGCGGTTCTTTGATGACCTCCTGAGCACAAGAGCAGAGTTAGCAGAGTCTTTCCACCCTGGACCATGTGCTCCACAAACAAGCTGCTCTACTATCCAAGTGGAACAGTCGGAGCAAAGCCTGGCTTCAACCTCCTCCACGCTGACCTTTGTATAAAGAAGCCGTGTTTCAGGACCAAGTCAGTGGTGGGAAGGTGTCATGGACGTGGGGGGGGGGGGGGGGGGGGGTTACGTACGAGGAGATCCGCGAGTTGCTGTGTGAGTACTTGGATCCAATACGGCTGCCGGTCAGAACGCTGCTGGCCTCCGAGTACAGCTCGGCGTCCACGCAGTCAGGGCCGTCCTCTTCTGCACAGCATTGTGGGAAATGGGCGAGTGACGGAAAAGCACAAAACGGCGCCAATTCAAAGAAGCGTCTTCAGGTTACAAAATTTTAAAAAGGGCATGGAATGCAGTGGCATGGAAAAAGCCTCGCAATTACAAAGAATAAAAAAATAGAAAAAAGGACTCCCAATATCCTCACCAATAAAAGTAAAAAGTGAAAAAAGTTGACATTTTTTTCGGTGGCACCTCACCAATGAGCTGCTGCCTGGTCTTCTGCTCTCGTACCACGGCCAGGCGGCTCCGGTGACGTGTGAACAGGGCTGACTGAGAGTCCAGGAAGGTCACCTGCACACTGTGGGCTAGACACAACCAGAACATGGCCCGCTCAGTGGGAGAACCAAGCAGTGGGCGGCAGGCTTGTATTAGAGCTTTCCTGTACCTTCTAAAAGAGCAGGTTTCAGATGGGTTTCGATGATGTCCTGCCTGCTGTAGAAGTATATCTGAATAAAGACATGAGCACGTCTTAAATCTGAGCTCTATTCAGCAGAATCAAGTGGCAGAAATAAATCAGTCAAAGAGATGAAAGGAAAGCACTCACTAGTCGGAGGGCTTCCTCCCATGCATCCCCCACTATGAGGGCAGAGATGGCCTCTTCACAGTCCTGACAACGAATGAGCAGTTCTTAGCCATCATCACAATTTGTGTAGTAAACTACGGCAGACTACAGAAAGGAGTGCTGTGTGACTAGATCATTCCAAGAACAAAAGCTTTCTTGAGATCTGCCAATGTCATATTCTGCTCAAACTCAACATATGGCTTTAGAACTTCAGACAGCATCCCACAGGTAGGCCCCTGTTGGAGGGCAGCATGGAGAGAGGGAGTGGTAGTACCTTGGCATACTGCTCCAGCAGTAGGGCAGCCTCAGCATGCCTCCTCATCTCCAGCAGCTTCTCTGAAACATGAAGGACACAACGCAGACACTATACTGACATGGATTAGGAACACTAGAGCTGCACGTTTATGTAGAGATTCAAGAAGAACAGAAATGATTGGACTATGCATTTATGCTAATCCGTTCCATTAGCTGGCCCAATTTTTGCTAATTAAAATGTTAGATTTTTGCTCTTAATAAAATGTACTTAAAAAAGTAATGAGAAATATTAATCAAGCAATAGTAATCATTCACTTAGGAAATTAAGAAGACATGAACATCGGCATATACAAACCCCTGCGTTCACACACACACACACACACACACACACACACAGTACCTGCCAGCTCTCGGGCAAGCTGTGCCAGTTGACCCTGAGTCAAAGGGATGTGCGTTGCCACGGCGAGGGCATGCCTCCAACTTGTGCAGCTGACAAAGGCTTGCAGGGCACGGGGCATCTCTCCACATCGCCATAGCAACAACCCCGCCTCCTCAGCCTGCTGCTGCTCCATCAAGTAATCAGCATAGGCCACAGTCAGCACCTGTCATGTCAGGGGTCACAGAAATGTCAGGGGTCAGGATGGCATCCACCCTCAGTTGTCCCATTTTCTGAAAAACAACTGCAATCTATTGTAACCGACGAGTAAAAACGGCCAGGAAACTGAACCCATGTAACTGATCATGTTGGTTACTGCATTTTCACCTGACTTCCTCTCACATACAGGCTATACTAACAGACAGGAACGACACACTAGCTTCTAGGAAACCCAGACAAAAGATTATGATCCCTGAGCTTGTGTTGTTCCACTAGACATAGGGATCCTGGACATTGCTACTTATTCAGCAAACTGAAGCCACCCACGTGACCAGTAGCCTGGAGCCAACACAGCAGGCGATGCCAGTGAGCTCAAGCCGTTATTTTAATGGGCCCCTTAAAGGAGAGCTAACCTTGTGCTGCTGGCTCTCTGACGGGTAGAGCTGCAGAGCCTCGCTATATAGATGCTGGTCCTTCACCAGGTTTAACACTTCCGTGAAGTGCTGCTCACCTGAGAGACCAAGAGGGAAAGGAAGAGGAATACTTCCATTATGGTGTTTGTGTTCCCTTTCTACGACCCCAGTGAAGGAACACTGGGGAAGCCCTCACCGCATTTGCTGAGGTGATGTAAGGCTTTGCTGTATCTCTTCAGGTGTTTGTCGATGGTGTAGCGCTGGTAGTTCTTTTCCAAGGCTTTCAGCATGTTCAGGAAGGGAAGATATTCTTTAGGGTCCTAAAGGGGGAAGAGACAGGGAGAGTAAATGGTGAGGGTCTAACGTTTCACTTCCATTTCTCCAACATGTCAGGTGTAGAAGTCTAAAAACATGTGACCAGTACAGGAAAAACAGAACTAACCTTCTGGGATTTTTCCGCCACCATAAGAACCAGGTCGAAGTCGTAGGTTCCCAGAGAGTGTTCGTACAGCTCGTTCACGTTGACCAAGAACAAGAGATACTTCAGTGCTTCCTCTGCGTCCACAGCGTTCTCGCCGCTGGGTGGGTTCACTAAACGAAGGACGTCAAAGTGAGATTCTACACATACATTTTCATGACTTTTTTCACCCCCAGTATTGTGCTGAATTGTACGTCATTGTATTGTACGTTTCACTTGTTCTCACCACGTAATTCATGGACCTTCTGAAGGGCAATCTCCAGTTCTGGTGTGGTCTTCCTCACATGTGATGTCAAAATGCACAGACAGTATCTGTATGAACAGAAGACGAGGAAATTATGTGGAAGGATTCACATATCTAGTCTATTGAAATTGCACAATCTGTCAGTCAAATAGGTCTTAATAATGGAAGATTAACCAAAATACAGATGTAAATACTGCCATTGTCTAGTCTAATGAGATCCACAGCTTTATGCCAGCATGCAAAACTAAAAAACATTCATGGTTATTAAATATTTGTTCAAATTAAAAGGAAAAGTTAATCCAGATTTTCATGCCAATACAAGTCCTGAAATGTATTTTTAAAAAAGAGAAAAACAAACAAACATAAAAAAAACCACACTTTTGTGAGTTGAGAGTTTCCATAGCTGATCGCAGAGCATCACAGACAATATCCACTTTCTTCCTCAGCCCTCCTCCTCCTTGTCCTGAATCTGGCTGGCATGCCGTACCCCCTGGGTAAGGGTACATCGTCTTAGTGGTATCTTCCTCCCTAGCAGGTGACAAATCCCAGCATGCAGACACATCATGACAAACGACACCAGAGAAGTCACAGAATTCTACACCTGTGGAAACATCATAAAAGAAACTTACTTGAGCTCTGTGAGAAATAGGTTGATGTTGTTGACCGAGTCAATCTGTTTCAGAAACATCTCAGCATTCTCCAAGAATACCTGCGTCATCAAAGAGTATTCACTTCACTGAGCCACAGAGGTCACAGCCCGAGGAAACGTACAAGATCACAGTGAGGTCACTCACCCTGGGATTGTGGTCGTAGATGAGGTTGAGGTTGATCCGCAGTTTTCTCATGCATTCAAAAGCCTCTCTAAATTTCAAACTACAACAGGAGCAAGATGCAGGGCTTTAAACTTAGCGTGCTTATTTAAACTTGTGCTTATCCAAACCTGCACAAGTCTACGTTAAGCTTTAATAACAAAGGCAACACCTACTCATCCAGCCACTTCCTGAGCTGAGCCAACACAAGCGCTCGATGATGAATGGTCTCGATGTTACCACGGGGCATCTGGGAAATAAGTCACACGTGAACCAAACTCATTTACAATCATGAGTTTCCATCCCACACCCACAGTCACTCTATTAAACAGTTATTAAATAGTTATTGAACAGATATTAAAGATTTGTCGTTTGGAGACGATACACAGCCTTATCTGCCCTTAAGATATGCACGTGTAAGTGTTTGGATAGGATCAGTGCTGACTTGCAGGATGAGTCTGGAGTCCTGCGGTACCACAGTGACGATGCGGGAACCTCTCTCCACCCTGCGGGTACTCTCATCGTTTTGATTCGATTCTGAACTCAGGGCAGCCTGCAAATCTTCAGACACACCAAGATAACAGTGGCTTTATTTTTATGTATTAATTTTTTACAAACCAGTTCTCAGAACTTTCCAAATGCTCCATGCTAAGCAAAAGCCATTTGTAAAGCATCTGTTGAGAAAGAGGCACAGAGCACCACCTACAGTTTCTTCCTGTTGTCATGGAGATTACTTTGTGAATACTGTAACAGACATTAGTGCAAGATGTGTAATGAATGACATTATTCTGACATTACTTCATAGCGCTGAGAAGAAAACTTTCATATAAATGTAATTTAGAAGAGTTTGAAATCGCATGTTTACTGAATTATAACAGGATTACAGGAAACCAACTGCAAACCAAATTACTGGTCCTGGAAATTTTAAGTGGACAGGCAGAGATGCCAACACAGAACACTGAAGCCTTAAACACAGAGTCACTGCCTTCCTGTATTAATGAGGAGCTCCATGTCTGACAATCTAACAAGTGTAAAAACCCCAATGACCCCATACTGAGTGCAGCACCGAGCTTCTTCACATTAAACCCAGAGTCCAATGTTGGCTGTTGTGCTCTCTCGCCACCTCCTGGTCGGGTCTAGACCTACGTGGAATCTGTCTTTAGCCCCTCCCCCAGTGCCCCACCTTTGACGGACATCGTGGCCACGTGGAGGCAGCGGCAGGTGTGCGCGTGCGTGGTGAGCAGCAGGAAGTCGCCGTACACCACGAAGGAGGAGACGCTGGAGGCCACCTGCACAAGGGACACAGTGACATCACACAGGAAGAATCGGTGCACAGCAGGCACGTCACCATAGCAACCCTGCAAACGTGCCATGGGAAGCAGGCGCTCCCTAGGCCTGGTCCTCTAGGAACACTGACCTGCAGATCAAACTGTTCCCTGATCCAACACACTCATTTTAAACTACTGAATGACATATGATCATTAAGCAAGTGTGTTGAGAACAGGGAAATCATTCAATTATCTAGTAGAACAGCACAAAGATGACTAGAGATAATATAGAGTGCAGGTGAATTGTGGTCAGTAAAAATATTTTAGATCAAATCATACATACCTCACAGTTACCAATGTAGAGGTGAGATCTTTCTGTGAGACCTATTAAATGTTCCTGTCAGGAGAGAAAATACAGCTAAACGCACACACCTCTACATACACACACAATCCACTAAAAATAAAAGCTGTGGACTTTGTTGTTACCTGTCCATTAAGGACACATAGTGCAGTGTGCACACAAGGCTGGGGGAAGTTAACACTGAACCCAAGGGAATCCTTCCAGTCTGTTACTGCTACCTCAGAAGCGTCTGAACAAGAACTTTATATGTTATTACACAGAAGTACCATTGAGGAAATTGTCAGATAGCGGTAACTGTGCTTTAAATACAACATCCATGACACGTGAGAGGACAGAATGAAGAATTAAAGGCCCTTGCTAGAAGTGAGCAGACTCTAGACTCTGCACCCCCCCCCCACACACACACACCCACACACCCACAGGATCACTCACCCCAGCACACTCTCCTGATCTGGCCATCCTCCAGCTGTATAGCAAGAGTGTCACTCCTGGGGCTATGGCACATACTGATCACATGACCTTCCACCTTGACCTCAGACCTATTTAAACCCCCAGACAAAATGTAAAAATGTAAATAAATAAATAAGTACATGCACCTGTTCTGATACATGTGGATGTGTAGCACACCAGACTCCAGTACCTGATCTCCAGCCTGTGTTCAGAGCCCTGAGTGTCTGCTGGGGTGAGAATGAGTATGCGTGACTCAGTCAGGCTGTCTCCACATCCCACCGCTGCAAACACATCCTCCCTCAGCCATAGCAGCAAGCGCAAGAGCAGCACCCCCTGCTGGTCCACTGCAACACTGCATGCAGGACACATCATTGTTGGACAACTGCACTTTGCCTCACCTTTTGAGAATGAGAACCATTGCACAACAGTCTTCACAGCATCAAATGCCCACATTGGACTTCGGTATAGCAGCATTAGGGTCTTAAAGCAACCTGTATGTCTTCTGTAAGCCTGGCGGCTGGGAGACAACTCTAAACCCACACGGTCCTGTTTCGGACCCGTTTGCCTCTGTAGTGCCTGAATCAAAGGAAATTTGGCATCAATTCTAGGAAAGTACCACAACACACGACATATCTGACCACTCAAACTTACAGAAAAGGAGGACAGTTTTCTAGATATCCTACCTGGAGCGTAGACATGCAGCCGTCCGTCTGCCGTTAACACAGCAAGCTCATTGGTCCTCCGAGGCTGGGAGTGGAAGGTGACGTGGTTGACAGCAGCAGGAAGCTGCAGCTCATAGGCGCACATGGGAGGCGGTACCACGCACTGACGGAATGTGGTCACTAAAACCTTATCTGTAAAACAAACAGTCCAAGCTGAGGGGCAGGACAGAAGCCAGACACCTGGAGACTAGTGACCAGAGCCCAGGACAACATACAACAGCATAGCTACACATCACAACAGCACACGTGCCTGAACTCCAAACCCTTAAAACTATGAGCTTCAAGTACATTAACAACCACTTGTTGAGGGATGAGGCATGGCGAAGGACTCTCACCTCCATCGATCACGGCCACGTTGCCATTGTCTTGAGCGTCATCTCCAAGGCTGCGCTCCGTGCACCAGCCCCAGTCGTAGGTGAAGCTGGCCCATCCCTGGCTAAGCAGGTGTAGGCGGAGGGGCTTCTCTGGGTCCCAGCACACACAGGCCGGAGCCCTTGACGGCTCTCTCCCGAAGTGCAGACTCTGCTTCAGGTACCAGTGGGAATTCCCTACTGTCCACAGCTGAACTGAAAGCGCAGAGAGAGTTAGCTAGCGACATCGGGGAAGGTCAGGGTACAGAGACTGGTTAGTAACCATCTTGTGCTACATGTTTGGGGGGGAGGTGGCGTTTCCACTAACGGTACGTGTTGGGGTTGCCGTGCTCTCCTGGGGTCAGGTCTTCAAGCCAAACGGCCAACACCGTGGAGTCACTGTTCCACAGCAACTCCTTCACCTGAAACACAACGCATACACCTACATGTACATAATCTAACTTGTACAGAAAGCCTGCAGGGCAGCCACTGCCTGTCAGGCGTATGTGGATATTCTTCATTCTGCAGGCAGAGCACTGAAGAGCTGTGGCCTACCTTGACTTGGTCCTTGGGAAAGGGCAGAGTGAAATCTCCATGCAGCAGCCCGTTCTTCTCCATAAACACGACGCTGTGCCTGTTAGGGTGCCGCTGGGTAGATGCCATTAGGCTTCCTGAGGGTCTACATTAGACACATGGAAGTATTGTAAGCCTTTACTATTTGACTGTAAAAGCACACATGGATCAGCAGGGTTGGGCCGCTATTACCAGCTTGCAAGATAAGAGGAAGAACATCGGCATGATAAAAGCACATCAGCTTCAAGCTCTTGTGTTCCACATATCAGTCATAAGCACCAACATTACAACTCTTCTTATTTGTGAACTGCTTACTTCCAGCATAGTGGCTGTTCCAGGCCATTGACAACTTCACTAGTGGCCTGCAGGACGCACTCTCTGTTCCACACTCTGACCTTTCGGCTTCCTGAAACAGCACAAAAACACTCAGCAAAAAAAAAAAAAAAAAAAAAAAAAAACAAGGCCAGATTCCTATGTTGGTACAAGACCCGAGAGTGACAAATACCCACCAGTGTGTGGGCAGATGGCGCTGATGGCAAAGAGCTGCCCATCTCCTCTCCACGTGATCCTTGGCCTGCGATCATCCCATGGCACTGCAGGCTCCACTCCCTGACATGACAGATGTATGATAAACACACGACTGAATGACAGGTGCACAATAAACATATCCTTACAACATAAAGAGCACTAAATAGGGCACAGAATGGGGTACAGTGATTCACAAAAACCCAACCTATAATAACTGATGTGATGCTTTTCTCATAAGTTTGTAACTACTGGACGTGTCGTGTACTCTCAAAATTTCATGTACAAGTTATACCCGACCCTGTGCATTTCCTTTGAAATAAAAAGGCCAAGCATTACAAACTTTGATTATATCCTCAGTTAAACAAGAAAAAAACAAAAATATTAGGTCTGCCCCAACACAAACAGCATTTACTCCCAACCCTGGACTAAAACGTCTGTAACCTGATACTGGTGGACTTACTGCAGCCTTCCTCTGAGCTGCCTGCTTCCCCTCCGTTCCATGAAACTGAGTCTCCTTCTTCCCCCATCCTACTGTAATGAATTGACCTGATAGGGAAGCGCATCGCTAATTTGTTAGCATGATAGGGCAAACCTTACATATCATCATCTTCTGCAAAAATGAGGGTCTTACCTTCCCCAAACTCATCCTGGTGAATGGCCACTTCAGTTACAGGCTCAAAGTCTTTGGTCATCAAGATAACCGTCTCCTGACCTAAAAGCAGGTGCGCAAGAAATCCTTCTCTGACCCTCACATACGATACACAACACACACTTCACTGGATGAAGTGAACATAAGAGTATGTGTAATTAATTCTGCTCGCCCTTTCAGACCTGTGCTGAGGGTCACCAGCTCCTGGTCTGGACTCCAGCTCATTGCAGTTAAACCACTATCCACACTACCTACACATTCCAACTACACAACGGGACAAAAAAATACATTGTGTATGATGTAGAAAAAGAACACTTCGGTGCTCATGAAGATTAGGTGTGTCAGAGGGTAAGCTGAGTGTATGAATACCTCGTTAGTTCTAAGGTTGTACATAATGACGTCGCCTTTGGCAGTCGCCACACAAACTGATTCCTGATCCGGCATGTCCTGAATACCTACAACACCACCGCTACCATCCTCCGGGAGATAATCCTCCGCGGTCAAGGAAACCTCATTCACAACCTACAAAACAGTAACAATGGAAATATACTTCACATTATTTCTACAATTTAACCAGTTAATCGCACAAGAGTTAAATGCCATTGTCATACAACGTGCCTTTCGGACACGTTTTATTTCTGGCTTACCTCTCCTGACCGAGGGTCGTATTCTGTGATGGAGAACTGAGAAGCAATCAGTAAAGTTCCTGTATCTGTCCTTACAGAGAACCACTGCGGGTAACCCGGACTGCGCAACTCCAATGAGCGCAAACATTTCAGCAACTTCAAGTTTCTCATTTTTGCCGCCGTTCACTGCACACATCAGAAATCTATTATGTTAACTACATTTCCAATAACACAAAAATGTATACTACATGACCAAAAGAGATTTAAAAACACGCAGCAGAGGTTAGCTGAATTAGCTAGCTATTCTCTCTGTAAACGAAAGAGGACAAGTATAATTATAACAATTAAATGGTAGCAATTTAAACGAACGAGATCTGGTTATCATCAATTCATACCGGTAGATCTCCTTCTACCACAAAGTGAAAAACATTTGGGGTATTAATAAACAGAAGCACGTTGTCAAATTCCTCCCGTCTCAACTTTCACCTCAAAAGCAAATGCCATCGATATGTCATGTTACGCGACAGGAATTACCTCCATTTTTTAATCATCGCCTCCTGTCGACAGGGAGGTGAATGTCTTTCTTATGAGAAAATACAGTTGTTTATAAACCCGTGGACATATAGACTGCCATGTCATAGCACAAAAATATTACTTACAGTGTTTGCTCTGACAAAATGTTATCACTTTTCCGAGTTTATATGCTGTATCATTGTTTCGATTAGAAATCACTTTATTACCTAATATAAATTATGGGGGATTACGTGTAGGCTACATAACTCGATACTGTCCCCCTGCCTTATTTTTTAAGTTAATCGGTGAAGTTTCACAACTGATTCCATTACACCATAGGCAGAACAAGCCTTTCCCCATATTATCAGTTCGACTCAGTGTCAAGACACCGAGCAGGCAGACACCGAACAGGCACACCCCGCCAGTGACCCGCACAGCATGCTGTAAGGGAAGGAAAGCCCAAGACAACTTCCCTCTTATTCCCTAGTAAGGTTGCCACTTTTTCAATAAGCCTGGATACTCCTATTCTAGACTAATTTATGTGTTACGTGTGTTTTCCACGTTTGTATTTAACTTTGCCGACCGATTTTTGTTTAGTCCTACAATCGGCAAACAAACCAATATGACTATACTGTTTGTTCAACCCCCCACAATTCTTGAGAACGTTGCAAAAAAACGGACAAATGGAAATCAAAACCGCACTCTCGGACATACAAGTCGAAAAACCAGATTTTCCGGGTGAAAACAGGGCGTGTGTGAACCCTACTATTGTGTATCAATGTTATCGATTGTTCTCCTCCGAC